>JANHFT010002635.1:131347-143732 GCA_032467955.1 Pseudoxenodon macrops | reverse complement strand
CAAACTGCTAGGTTGGCAGAAGCTGGGACAAGTAACAGGAGCTCACTCCATTATGCGGCACTAGGGATTCAAACCGCCAAACTGCCAACCTTTCTGATTGAGTGTCTTAGCCACTGAGCCAATGGCTTTATGTAGTAGTATTAGCAATAAGTGAAAGGCCTCTTAGTCCTAGTGTCTTTAGTTCAGCTTTGACATGCAATAGGATCTTGAAGAGAGAACAAATGTATTGTCACAATCAGTTTGGCATACAAACATGTCATCTGTCAGAACCACATTTTAACTGACCAGCTTGAGATCTGCACTCTACAATATTTGAATTTTTTTTCCAAAAGGGACACCTTATTTAAAACAGTTCTTAAGCTACAAAATATAAGCAAATATTTTAACTTCAAAAGGTCCTCTTCAAAAAGTAAGTGAGGAGAAAGGATGTTTGACCTGATGGAGTGGGAATCAGTCCTATGGCCTGGCCAGGTGAGAGTGAGAAAAGGCCTGATGGGACTCAAGGCATCTCCGTCTACATGGAGGGAAATAAGCAGTGGGGTACCAGAAGGTTCTGTCAGTCCTAGGACTCTTCAATATGTTAATAAATGACTTAGATGATTGAATAGAAGGGGAACTCATCAAATTTGCAGACAACATTAAGCTGGCAGGAATAGCCAACAACATCCCAGAAGACAAGCTCTTGATAGACCTGAACAATGGGCCCAATCAAACAACATGAAATTTAATGTGGAGAAAAGCCTTCAGAAGTTGTAGGTGCTTCATCACTGAAGATTACAAAAAAAAAAAAGACTGGACAGCCACTTATCTGAAAAGGTACAGGGTCTCCTGCTTGAGCAGGGGGTTGGACTAGAAGACCTGCAAATTCCTTTCCAGCTCTATTCTGATTGATTGATTGAAGGTGTATGAAGTGGAGCATGGGATGTCTTGGGGGTGGGATTACCTTGGGAGGACCCAGAACCGACAGACCTCCAATGGCTTCCCCCACCAGAAGATACTCCACGCTCCACTTAATGATCCACATATTCATTTAACATTTCATTGGGGAGATCAGGGATGGGGGTGTCATTAGGTAACACATTTCACCTAACAACTGCTGCGACATGCAACCATAATGGGCAGGCTTCATTATGGTCATATCTCAAAGATTACCTGTACTGTTTGTGTTATATATTCTTACACTTGGTATGAATTTAAGAGCATTTAAAAAGCATTACTTAGCTATAACAGTCAACACTTGGCCATTTCTTAGGAGTAAATTCTCAACAAGCCTTTCCAATCTTTCCTGTGATGGTCCTTCAATGTTTCACTTTAATTATAAAATCAATCATGCATTTTGATTGATACACCTTTTCCAAGTGTGTGTGTTTATTCAAAACAAACATAACTTTTTCTAAGCAGATATTCATCAGTCAGTATTCTGTTTTATTCTTGGGTCTCTGAATGGTCTATTCACTTATTCTGTATCTTCTTGACTTGTTACCACCCACCACTATTACCTGACAGAATAACTTTCTCTACCAGATGGCATTTATTTGAAATTTTATTTCTCCCCAAATCCTTTTTGGTATTTTTATTATCAGCATTCATTGGAAAGTATACTGCAACTATTAATAGCCTATGGACATTCATTTCCATATGTACCCAATAATACTCTACATGACAACAGTTCATATTTTAGCCCTTTGGTTCCTAATTAAAACTACATCTTTATTTCTGTACAACCAGCCATCAATTCCTTAAGTCAGGTTTTACTTCCTTCCTCTTTTTCTTAGTTTCATAACATATCTGTGTTCAGTGATACAAAGCATTTATTTTTGTTATAATTTGATACATTCATTCAGAGACACAAAGTATTTTTGTCATAATTTGATACATTATTTCATGCTCTTCATACAGAATGACCCAAATCTCTATTATATTCAGCCAAAGACGATTGAAAAACAATAAGTGAAAGCTAAGTTATGCTTACTCACATCTCTGCCATATTCAACAAACCCAAGTGACTTTCCTAGTTGTGATGTCCAATTATAAATTACCTCCACCTAGTTTTCAGTTTATTTTGGTGCCACCTCACACCTCTTTGGAGATATCTGTTTTATTATAAAATATTTTATTATTTGATTTTATAGTAATTAAGTCACTTTGAACAATGTATTTGTTCCATATTATTTACTGTACTAGAATGTACTAACAGATACTGATCAATATTAAAACTTGTAATAAAACTTCTACTATTTTTATCTTTCAGAAACCGTTCTGACAACCTCTTCAGGATCTGAAGGTTGGCTGTTTGAAATAAGAACTTGTAAAAGATTGTCTTTTATTTGCTCCTCGATTGAAGCAAAATAAAACTACCCGAAGGTATTACAATGCATACGACGCAATAAAACACATTCACATTTCAAGGACTCGTGCGAACCTTTCCCAAGCATATTAATTTCAAAATGAGTATACATTTTGATGGGATTATCCTCCCGAATTGCCTCACACTATTTCATTCTAAGTCCCTCACGCTCTTCGCGCCTCTGAAGGGAAGCGAGCGACCGACCTCATACAGAGAATGCGGCTCCTTTCAATGGGCTCGACGGCGCCCTCTCGCGACCCCCACTGGAACGATTCTAAAGTTTCTTTCAAAAACCGTCCCTCACTTGAACTTCCAGGATTAAATTCGAGCGTAAACTAACGTCAGAGGGAGTGAAACTGCTGGAAGGAGCGAGGAGGGCGGCGCACAACTAGAAAAAGAGCCCGAAGACGACTACATGAAGTCCGCCGAGGCCTAAGAAAATGGAGGAGAAAGGGGAAAAGAAGGAACCGCAAGAGGAGAAGGAGGCGGCGACCGCCCGGTGCCCTCCCACCTTGGGAAAGGCGCTTGAAGGGGTGTGTCCCGGCCCGCATAATATGTACGCGCCCTCACCTGGCGGCTACTAGGCTCCCTGGTAGTTGGACACTGAGAGCGGGAGTCCTCGGAGGCAAAAAGGAAGCGTACAGCTCAACAGCGAGGCGAAATAACCGCTTTTAGCGACGGTTGCAGGCGGGAGGACACGGCGGCGTTCCAAACCCCTCCCCCCAGTCCTGCTGGGAGGCGCGAAGGCCGACGCGCCAATCGCTGCCATTGGCCAAAGCAAAGCATTTGAATCGCTTTTTGTGCCCACTGATTGGCTGCAAGTCGGTGGCGCGTTCCTCCCTCTCATCCCTGCGACTTTCGCACCAAGTTCTTCCTCCGGTTTAGCCAATGACATCGTTCACTCGAGGGAAATAAAAAGGGAAGCCTCCGTGGCTGAAGGGGTTCAAGTGCTCGCGCCTCTTCGGTTGGCCGACCGCGTTAAAAGCAATAACGGCTCCCCTTGTTTCTGTCGCCGCTGATCCGAGCACATGCAGGGATCACGGGGGATCAGAGTATAAACAGAGTAGATACGGTGAAGGTTCCGCTTTTTACTCTCAGAATGTGTTCAACCCAAAACCAAATAGAAGTAGAATGTGTGACTGCAGAAACTGATTTATTGAAGAGGGTTTTTTGCGGGTAGGTAGACAATCGTGATTAATTCTGAGAATGTTGTAAAGCAAGTCCTTTGTGGGATGCATGAATGCTATTGGGACACATGCGAACACGGCCACTGTGACTTTACCAATAGTGATTTTTAAAACCTGGGATAGTGTTTTATTTAAATGCAGCCATAGGTTAGAATGGGACCCAGTTTGATGGTGTGATTAAGGTATTAAACTAGAAACCTGGAGACTGACTCAAAGTCAGCTGGGTGACTTTGGACCAGTTCCCACACACTTTCAGCCTTAGGAGGAAAGTATTGACCAACAGTTTCTAAAACACTGCCAAGAAAACTGCAGTACTTGTCAAGACGAGTCAGTACTCACTTGAAAGAACTTTAAAAAAACAACACCTAAACCTTCCTTCTGAAACTGTTTAGTAAGAAGCATAACTGAAAAATATACTGGCCCAAAATTTAGATCAACAAATATGCTGTATTGCAATGGTCATAACTGATCTTTCAAAAGCTGTTGAAGACCAAGCTGTTTCAGCCTTCTCCTGATTTGCTGTTGCCATTTGTATGGTCCTTTTTAACATGATTATTTAAAATTGTACTTTGTGTAAGTTTTTAAGAGTCTTTGAGATGCTTAGGAGATAGAAATCAGGACTAGGCAATATTCCATGCTGGGTGTATGGTGTCCTTACTCTCCGGTGTACAGACAGCGACAGGAGTAGCAGCTGAACCTGTTAGCAACAGTGATGAGTTAATATCCTCTATGCAGACCTGTTAAACTGGCGGTCCATGGGCCAGATATGTCACACACAGGCCATGCCCACCCTGGTTCCGCAAAGGGAAAAAACTGTAGCAATATATCACAATCTGGCCTGTGACGAGATCAGGTTTGACACCCATGTCTTTCTATAATATCTCACACATAGTCCAATCATTCAGCAGAGGATGCCCAGAGAATGCAGAAGGAATAATCTGAAGGTTTCCATTGCTGCCCCAGGCAATTGCTCTCTGAAGCAATGCCTTCACTTTCCCAAAGAACATGTTTAACTCAAATGACTCCCATGAATGATTTGTATGTATTGCAGAATTACTAGAGTTGACAATGGAAAGATTAGAAGGGAAGCCTGTTTGCTGACATATTTTATAGTCTTCAGGAGCATCTGCGCTGGCATGAGTTTCTACATGTTTTCAATAAAAAGTGTAGCAGGTCAACTTCTGGTTAGAGCAACTTTACCTCAGCAATGTCTGGAATTTAGTTTCTTAATAAAAGTGTACTAAACCAGCAAAGCACAGAAAGATAATATTTGTTTATACATGTTATTGCATTTTTGTGAATTTAGGAGGGATGGAAATAATCATATTTGAGCTCATCCCAAAACATTCTTGACTAACAAGCTACAAAGATATTTTTTGTGTATTTGTAAGAAAAATAGCTTGGCATAAAATTATCCTCTAAACTCAGCTGAAGATGTTACCTAGCCTGGTAACAAAATGTTTGGAAACCAACCCACAAGCCTGGAGAACAAACCTTCACCCTCATCCTACACCAGAGCTACAGATATTTGCCACTATTGCAAATAAAATTATTGAAAAGAAATGTAATAGTGTATTTAAACATCTTGGATATTCTACTTTAAAGTTTTCTCACAGGTACTGGGAGTAGAAAATTTGATTTTATATTCCAAGGAAACATCCATAAGAATATGAAATATAAAAATAATCGGTTTTAGCAAAATGAAAAAAGTAATGATGTAATGCAAACTCCTTATGTACATGTATGCAATGTCTTGATGCACATACATGTTGAAATAGTCTTCAACATATGATTATTTGTTCAACTGTTTGAAGTTATGGTAATACTGAACAAAGGGAATTATGATTCATGCCCAAAGGTATAGCTGTTGCAATTCCCTCACTCTGACTTGATAAAAATTGCAACCTGGTCATACTTACAACCACAAGAGTGGCTCAATTCCCCCACCTGCCTCTCTATCCCACCCCTATCTTTGTTTTTTGGTTCTGCTGCCGTGTCCTCCGCCATCCCAGTGGACATTTGAGATCTTCTTGCTCCTGTTGTTGATGAGACATGCCTGGCTTGGCCTGCCCTTCATGCCAAGAAGTCCTGAATAAGTCTGGGGCTGCTGCTTGCTTACTTTCTTCTTCCCAGACCCATCTTGGAGCACCACAAGAAGCAGAAGTAAGAAGCATCAGTACCATTGCACCAAAAAGTGTGATGCTTTTTACTTTTTTTTTTTTTTTGTAGCATGAAGCCTAGACAAGCCATCAATCCAGGCATATCATGTCAGCAGTGGGAGCAAGAGGACTGCAAAATCAGCTAGGGCAGCAAGGATCTCGGAGTGCAGCATAGCAGGGGCAGATATAGCTGGGACTGGATTGGGGTAACTGCATCTTTCTGGAGCATGGCAAGCAGCCCTAGAGTTGTGCAGATCTGGATCTACTTGCTGCCCTTCAATGCAGGGTGCATCATGACCAGAAGGGCAGAGCGGGCAGGAGATACGTCAGTGGGGAAGTTGGAGGCAGCCCAGAGGTGGGTTCCTAACGGTTCGGTCCAGTTCTACTGAACTGTTAGTAACTTACCAGCAGGGTTCGGTAGAACCGTTAGCAACTTGGGCCTGCCACATCCCCGAGCTGGTTCTTTTGGTGGCGCCATAGGCACCGCCATCTTGGATTTTTAAAAAAGAACTCTGCATGCGCGCCCCTTAGTGAACCAGCAGTAAGAAGATTTAGAACCCACCTCTGAGGCAGCCCCTTAATTTACTGAGGTTCAATGATAGGAGAGACGAAGCCTGGAATTGCTTGGATTGGAGTGGGTATTTGCTTAACAACCCAAAATTCATGGTTAGCAACAGCAACCAAGAATGCCAGGATTGCCATCATTAAGTGCTACAGTCACGTGACATCTTGCTCTATGACCTCATTGCTTAGCAATAGAAATTCAGGACCTAACTGGTCATAAGTCGAGGACTACCAGTACGATGTAAAGATATCACAACTTGTGTAATGATGGTATTTGCTCCCCCGTGTCCCTACCAGCATCTGCCAATGTAGATGGAGATGTTTGTATAATAAAACTTCTAGACATGTAGTCCTCGAGCTACAACCACAACTGAGCCGAAAATTTCTGTTGCTAAGTGAGACATTCATTAAGTGAGTTTTGTCCCATTTTAACACCTTTCTTGCTACGGTTGTTAAATGGATCACTGCAGTTAAGTAAGTAATAAGGTTGTGAAGTGAATCTGGCTTTCCCATAAGTTGCAAAAGGTGATCACATCACCCCTGAACACTACAACTGTCATAAATATAAGTCAGTTGCCAAGCGTCTGAATTTTGATCACGTGATCATGGGGATGTTGCAGCAGTCATAAGTTTGAAAAGTGGTCATAAGTCACTTTTTTCAATGGCTTTAACTTCAAACAGTCACTAAATGAACTGTTGTAAGTCAAGGATTACCTTTATATTTCACTTCTGATTATTCTCGAATTACTCTTAAAATACAGTTTGCTACAATTTATTTGTGCTTAGTTGTGCCAAAGGAACTTTTAGTATTTTGCTCTGAAAGGAAATGTTTGCTTTGAAGCAGAGCATTTCTTGTTTGCCTTCCTGTCACAGCTGCACACAGACTTGAATATTTTTTTTGTTTCAAACTACATTTCCTCTCTTTCTTTAAAAAAAAAAAGGCTTTATTCTTGTAGCCCAGTTATTTTACAGATACTTAAAGCAGGTGTGGTTTTGTTGTGTGTGTGTATGTGCATGTGGTGTTTGTTCACACATTCATATGTGTATGAATAGCATACACACTATGCTTGTTGTATAACCCACATTTTATGTATTATGTATACACATACAAGATATGTGTATATCTTGTTGTTATTCCTCTTCTATATTGATCTTGCAAAAGGATGTCAGATACTTTCAAGTTCCCTTCCATATGTGGAGAAGAGGACTATTGCTGTGGGCCTCCCCCAAGTTTCATCCTCACATAGACTATGTCCTAATAATAATATTTACATTAAATAATAATAATAATAATAACCCGTATCAGCCATTAGCATCCCGTATCAAGCATTAGCACCATTAGCACCAGTCAATGGTATTTGTGACACATCTTTAAATGTTCAGTTGACTGAGTTTCATGTTTAATGAATAAAAGAAATAATAATAATAACAACAACAACAACAACAACTTGCCACACAAAGTGATGTGAACATTCAAATCAAAGATTGTTGACAAGTAGCTCACAGTTTCTCTGGGCCTTTTGCAGCAGACCTGTTCTCTCATCATTCATAAGGGCTAGAAACTTAATTCCCCCTCCCTCTTTGGTTTATGTTTCATCTCTCGTATCAGAATAACATTAATGAGCTGCACGAAGAAACAAAGCAACCATTATCCTCCCTACCTGAAGAAACAATTTCCATCAAAATATTTAGCTACTCTGCATAATGCAGGTTTTCTTCTTAGCTTATTTTCATTAAAAATGTAAGAGAATAATTATGGGTCAAACTTTTATCAATGGCAGGATGCAGAGATAATTAAAAATGTAAATGGGACTGGCCTTTCTTTTCATCTCTAACGGCCTTCTCTGGCCTCGCGCCCTTCACATATAGGACAATTCCATACTGGATGAGGATTATGGGGCACGGAGAAGCAAGTAGGGAAGGTGCATTAATACTGCCTATCAAAGTTATAACGCCAACACGGAAAACACAGCAGGCTCCCAGCTAAGTAACCCGTGAGTTTTATCCCATCTTGAAATCATGAAATCTCCAAAGGCAACTGCAACTTTCTAGGGATCACTAAAAGCATTCAAACATTATGCTCAATCATAGTTATTTCTATGGTTTGGGTTAGTGCATTGTGGGAACCCAAGGGGTGTGGTCTGATAGTTATGGACCACGGTGAGCCTAACCAGCCAATCAGGGGCATCCTGTATATATATGGAATGTTGCAATGCATGCCCCTCCCCTTTTGTAGGAGGTGCATATTCCAAAGGGGAGGAGCCTTCACCAGCACATTCTATCTGCCTTTTTTTTTTAATGACCCTTCTGGCTAATGTCCCTGGTACATTGATTGGCTTCATATGTTGCCCACTGCCCCCAATATATACTCCACGAGCAACAAATCCCAATGGTAGGATCTCACAACAGATTAAACCCAAATCACTGTGACACAGTCATAGCTAAGCAAAGTTTAGAATTACTGTTAAGATTGTTTTTCTTTACTACCTCCCCCATCACACCTCTTTTTTTTACCACTTCTTCATCTCTATCTCTTTGGTTAAATCAAGGCAGTGAACATACTTAATCCTCCTGTCTCCCATTTTTCCCACAACAACAACAACGTTGTGAGTTTGGCTGGACTGAGAAAGAGGGATTGACCCAAAGACGCTCTTGGCTGAGGGAGGCCTACAACTCTCCGTCTCTTGGTTTCTAAGCCAACGTCATCACCACCGCACCAGAGGTGGGTTCTGAATCTTCTTACTGCCGGTTCGCTCAGGGTTCGGGCCTCGAGTACGCGAGTGAGCGCAACTGCGGCAGTCAAAAAAGTAGCTTCTGAGCACGCGCAGAAGCAAAAACTAGCTTCTGCACATGCGCAGAAGCAAAATCCAAGATGGTGGCGTCCACGGAGCCACCAACAGAACCAGCTCCGTGATGTCATCGCGGAGTTATTACCTACTCTATAGAACCGGATAGAACTGGCAGGAACCTACCTCTGGTTATTGTGTTAAAAATGTACAATATTGCTTTATTTTAGATTTTGTTGAAAAGGAAATATTTTAACTTCCTGTAGATTTTGGCTGTGGAGAGATGCCTGAAAATGAAACACCAATGCTCAGAAGACTATCAATCTCATTACTGTAATCTGAAGACAATTCTTTCAAGAGATGGGGGTTATCTCATCAATTCTTAATCCTTGGCCATCCTTTTGTTTAATTAACTCTAGCAGTGACTCCCTTATCTCTCCTCTAGACTCAGAAATCCCAAGAGTAACCTCTTAAAAAGTGCCATTTGCTTTCCGATTAGAGCATTCTCCTACTTTGAGCGGTTGTCACATCACTTCTCCCAGTTGCAAGTCAAAGGAGACAGATTAATATGAGGTGAAATTGTTACCTGACAGCCAGTAGAAAACTTCAGACTGTCTTAGAGAGTAGTCCAAATTTCCTGCCATTGCATTGACAATTACATCAGTTATTAATAAACTCTCCATCGAATCAAGTTCAATTAGAGCTTTAGTTTTCTTGGCAAAGAGGTAGAAATTATTTGCAACTGTCTTCTTTTCAGGGTTTTGTTTTTTTTACTTCCCAGATTAGCCTATAGTCCTAAAATTTCCTAATGGTGTCCCATTTATTTACCCAGTCTGATCCTCCATCACTATTTAAATAGCAGCCCATCTTTGGCTGATCTCAAAAAACTAAGCAGGCCCAGGTTGGGTAAATACTTAGATGAGACACCTACCGGTAGTTAATTTCAAAGCCAAGAAATCTATATTTACTTTAATTTACCACATGCCGCATTGCTTTTGGAAAGCCCCAGTAACACTTCTGTTTATCATTGCTAGTGGGATATTGTATGCAATGCTGCCTAAAATGCAGATGCTCATTTTAATAGGATTAACTAGAATCTTGCATAGAACTTCAGCCTCGTGGAATTTTTTTTCAAAAGGAATGAACACAAGTCTATGCATGTATATTCCCAACTAAATTATATTAACCAAAATAGTTTAATCCTAGGGTAATGGGCAACATAATGCTGTATTTAATTCTTTGAATACTTTTTCATGTCGTCTTTATTCTCTCTTCTGTGGTGACTATGCATTGGTATAAATAACATGGGAGAGGCAGAAAGCTAAGTTAATCCTTCTGTGAAGACATGAGACAACCTCATCCTGCCAGTTTCTTATCTGCAAAAGTCTGGGTAGGATTAAATTGGGGTACAGTCTTAATCCCAATTCTTGTGGAGTAAGCACTAATGGATTCATGGAACATAGACTTAAGAAATGACGTGTTAATGTTGCACTGTAGGATTCCATTTTCAGATGCTATCAGCCTTGGGTAAAGAGAATTTCAGGTGAATCCAACCACAAGGTCTTGTTCCATCTTTTCCTGGTTAATTAAACAACGGAAGAAGAGATGTTTAAATACAGGAGAGCTAGAAATGAAGCTCAACGTTGTCTTGAACCTTCTTAACCTCCCAAATTCTGAGGATGAGGAATTGCCATTGCTTGTATAGTCTAGAAATGCAGCGTTTCTTCTTAACTACCAGGGTTTAAGGATTACTTATGAGACTAACCAGTATAACATGCATTCATCCACATTATGATGAGATGGGATGTGTAAATTATACAATTTTTAAAAGAGAAACTCCCCCTCCCCAATCATGGACCTCATCGTTCAGGGGAGGGCAGCCATTTTCATTCTCAAAGTCACACTTTTTTCCCTTGGTATCCCAAGCTCTAAATTGTGAAGGATGTTTAGTGTCAAACAGCAACAAAGAGACTGACCATTGAATTTCTGAATCCAATCCTAAATACTCTGAATCCACACAAAAAGAGGGGGGGTGTTGAATGAATGTAAGAGATGTCTATTCCTATGTTAGGAAGTGAGTCAGTGGATATATCATTGGGGAAGGCTGCAGAGGAATATAATCAGGGCAGAGAGGGGAGGAAGCTGTTACAAGAACAAAATAAAAAAAAAGAAGCAATGTTACTTTGCTACCCTCTTTGCATTTTTAGATTATTCCCCAGACAGTGGAATCCTTGTTGCTCTCTGAACTTACTGGTAGTTATTTTCTTGCCGATGTTTCATTACTCAGCTAGGTAACATCTTCAATAGAGGAAATACTGTTTCCTCTATGTTTATAGTATTTCCTCTATGTTTATACACAGTAGCTTGTCCTGTCACTGGGGTGGGGGGTGTTGTTTCTCCTTGGTAATTCCTTGATTAGGCTGTTTTTAATACTTGATCGTTTGTCTGAGTTGGTAGTTCCTTTAGGGCATTTGCTTACTACTTGATTGCTTGTCTGGTGTTGGTCCTGATATTAACCCCTGCTTACCTGGATATTGATTGCGGGCTAGGAGATGTTCAGATCTTTTTGTTCTTTTTGAGCTGTTTTATTGTTTCTTTTGAACAATGTGTAAATGTGGTTCATCTCTATGTACCTGTAAATGACCAATTTGTCTGAGTGCTGACCTTCCAGGAATTAATGTTTGTGGATTTAGCTTGGTCTAGTATGTTCATAGTTCCCAGTTGAAACTATGTTTAAGTCTGTTCATGTGTTGTGAAATTAAAGAATTTTCATAGTGTCTTTTTACTGCCAGTTGGTGTTCATGGATATGCTCTGTTACTATTCTGCTGGTTTGTGCTGCATAATGTGGGAGTATCACACTGGAGGTAGTTGATGGACCAATAGAAGATCCCCTGTCACCCCATCGTTTGAAAAGAAATGTAAAATTAATATGTAAGGAAAGTATAGTAAATACAACAAAAAAGAGGAAATATATATACACAAAGAATGATGTAAATAATGTCTATAAATGAGTAAATGCAATAAGAATAGATGTATGTGTAAGTAACAATAGGCCTTAGAGTGGATGAGTGGGATTAAGAAAAAAATTCTGATCATAGAAAGCTGACAAAATGTAATTGTGATTTTGTTTTTCAAAAAGTTGGAAAATGTTGAATAAAGATTTTTTTAAAAAGATCCCTACCACCCCAGTCGTTCATTCTGCTCCTCCTCCCATCTTTTAATCATATTTTTATTATATCTATATCTATCTTAACGTCTCCCTCTATTATCTATCTATCTATCTATCTATCTATCTATCTATCCATCCATCCATCCATCCATCCATCCATCCATCCATCCAT
>JANHFT010002635.1:102061-113057 GCA_032467955.1 Pseudoxenodon macrops | reverse complement strand
ATGGCCCAACGGGACTTCCTTTTTGCCCATTGAGCTGTTTTTCACCCTTTGGAGGCTTCAGGGAAGCCTCCTGAATGTGAAAAACAACCCTATGGGCAAACCGGAAGTTCGGGAACGGATTTCCGGTTTGCTTGTGGGGCCGGTTTTTACCCTCCAGAGGCTTCGTGTGCCCTCAGAAATCGCTCTGCGTGCCACCTGTGGCACGCATGCCATAGGTTCGCCATCACTGCACTAGACCATGAAAATATTTTTAGACCTTTGTTCCACTATTTTTGTTACAAAAAACACATTCTTCTTTACCATCCTTTTTAATGAAATAATATAGTGGGGCATTTTAAAAGTGGGGATGTGCCTTTAATTTTATATTGTTATTTATACTCTCAGCAATTAAGAACAGTTATATGGCAATAAGCATGTAGTAAATGTAGAATAAAAATCCATAATATAAAATTAAAAATTGTGCAGTGAAAGCAAATATAACAATAATAAATCGATATTATCTCATCCTCTATAGATTTTCCAAAATAATTTAGTTTCCAAAAACTTACAGAAATGTGATAGCATAATGTACTGTAATGTTAGTATTAAACTTGCAATTAAACCGTTTAAACAAAGGTTTCAAAAAAGCATACTTTCTTAGGTCCTTACATTCTGGATACATCTGCTTACTGGATTTCTCATACACCTCGGTCTTCTCACATCTTCTTTTCATTTCATGTTCTGCTTTATATGCCATCATTTATGTCAAATTAAGCTTGGAAACTGCACTAGTCTAGAAATTTGGAAGTAACAGGATTTAAAAAAAATAGAATTTCCAATGTGTTCTAATTAATCTGATAGGTTAGGTTGTTAGTTCAGTGCTTATAAGGATATCCAGAAAGACAAATCCCTTGTCTTCTGCAACCAGTGTATCTGATGGCTGAAAGTGCTGTGCCTTGTCTGCCATATTTTAAAGTTCATACTAGCTATTTAATTTTTTTTAATAGTTATTAAAATAGATAATTGTCTCAATTTATTCACAGTATTTTGAAGGCTCATCTTCCAGTGTAATGAATAGTTTTTCTATGGGATATCATGGCACATTATATGAGCATAATGTATTTTATGAAGAAAAATGACCATATAATAAATATACTATACTTCTTTCTAGAAGAGCATTAAATAGTTGGAATAAAATTCTGATGGCACTGTTCCTAATCAATTTAACAGCCAGACTATTATTTAAGATGTAATCAACAAACATTTTAAATGTTACTATACATATCATAGACATGTGCCTAAGTCACATCAGCATTTATTTTAAAGCAACAGCTAAGGCCATTACTTAGATCACTACATCAGATGGTATAATCTTCCAAAGAAAGATATGACAGCTTTAGGTGGTACTGCTATCTGCTGATTTGAAGCAATGTCCATCCATTTTAAATTGGCCAAAACTGGAATAGAATTTTTGATCCTCTCCTATTCTATGTCTACTTCCAGGTATTGCTGTTGATTCCTTCCAAAATAATGGGTAACAAAACCTAACAGAGTTTATATACCTTAGGTGGGCCTTGAACCGTGTCAGAATCAGGAGGCTTCTACACACACAATTAAAATTGATTTAAATTCAACTCACTTATGGGTTGAGGATCAGGTGAAAATAATGTCATAGGTTCACACTACCAAAAATATGTTGTCAAGTTAGGTTCTTAGGTGCAAATGTAAAAGCCCCAAAGAAGAGAGGTCAGTTGTGGGAGAGAAATATGGCATGGAAAATGAGAAATTACAGAAATATTCCTGCCAAGTGAATCAGTTGTGTTCATATGCAGAACAGCTAATGAAAAGGCAGCCTTGTGAGGGATAGTTGCTTGGTGAAATAGTACATATGAAATATTTTTTCTTTGATTCTTAACACTTTTATCACTTCAACGTTTAGTAGTATTTTCCCCTTGAACAAACAAAATTAGAGAGAAATAAGGAATTTTAAATTTAACTTTTAAAAAAAGTCATCTAAATTCCAAGACAAATGTTAACAAAAAATTGCTCTCATTGAAATTGGGAAATATTGTTTGGCAAACTTTAAATCTGAACAAATAAATATAAAGTGATACTTACATTAATATAGTCAATTTTTAAAGTGTGTGTTTTGTTTGAAATTGCCAGAGACAATGCAAAAAAGAAATGCCCTCAGCAATCAACAGAAATATGAATATAAAGCCATCAAAATACTTCTTTCTGTGAGGTCAGTCAAGAAACTTACTGAAATGAGACTTCCGGTTTGACCTCTGGCGATATTGGAAGCCTGGCCTGCGAGTTCTGTGGCTGGCTCCGAACTCTCCCTGTCAGAGGCCTGAATTTTGACCATAGCCACCCAGGAGGGGTGGCAAAGAAAAGAGGAACCGCCTAGCAGGTATAGGGCAGCCGCATCTCCCCTCCCTGACCTGGAAGCCCCCTCAGTCAATGATGAGGAACAGTGGCAGCAAATGGCTGTCATGAAGCCGAAAATGACCTGAATACCCAAGACTGAGCAGGAGCAGAGAAAGTGAGTGGCTTGGAATTGGAAAAAATAATAATTTCCTTTGAAAAAATCCTCAAGAAATATGAGGGGGAAGCATACTGGAACTATTTGCTAGTGGCAGAATAAGCATATTTATAATGGAAAAAAACCTCATAATATTTAAGAAGAGAAATTAAGAAAACTTAGTTAAAAAATTGAACTCTCAAAGTGAAGACGTGACATTGAAAAGGTATTTTAAAAAAAAACTGAAATCTGATCTGGAATTTGTGTTTATTTTATTACTATCAAATTTTATTACTATTCGCTCGCCCACCTATTGTAAGAAACTTACTGAAATGAAACAGCTTTATTTAAACAAAAGGAAGAAAAACCTTGAATATAATATGAACTCCTTCTTTGATTTGTCAGAAAAAGTCTTAAATATACAGAAAAATCTGATACATGGTCTGGCATCTTTACCTTGTCAACTAAAATTATCAAGTCTATTGGAGAGAGTTATTTTCTCTAAAAAGATCTACACATAAAATACATAATAGTTCTGCCTGTAGGTATAAAGCTAGAGATAGTGTTTGACTTATGACAATTGAGACCAGAATTTCTGTTACTAAGCAAGGCACTTGTTGTGAATCATGCACAATTTTATGGCCTTTTCTTGCCATGGTTAAGCAAATCACCAGTTATTAAGAGAACATGATCATTATTCAAATTCTGGCTTCCCCCATTGAATTTCTTGTCAAAAGCTTGCTGAGAATGGTGCAAAAGAAGATCATATGACCCCAAAACACTGCAACTGTCATAAATACATGCTGATTGCCAAGCAACTGAATTTTGATCACATTGACTGTGAGGATGCTGTGATGGTCATAAGTGCAAGGAACAGTTTTAAGTCAATTTTTCTCAGTGCTGTTGCAACTATGAATGGTTGCAAGTCAAGTAATCCTCATTTTTCAATTGCCTTGGCCAATAGCTGTTACGATGATAACAAATCCTCACATTTATTACTTTCACAGCACATCTCCCTCAGTCTATTGTTTGCTGTTCGTCGGCTAATAACCATTTTCCTAAGCCACCACATGTTCTTTCCCCACCCTGCAGAGTGATCTAACAAGCTATCTCCTCCTGGGCTGCTTTTGTCCACAGCACATTATGTCCCTAAAAAGTGCTAACTGAAACTTAACAAGCCTCCCTCTGTGACCTCATTTGATTAGATCCCTCTGCCAGATCATGCTGTTGCCTGACACTGACAAGTTCCTAATCAGTTTCACACACAGGTCTTTTCTTTGCCTCCTAAGCAACTTGCATCTCACAACCCAAAGCATGCTAGACCAATAGCTGGTGCTATTGCTTTCCACATGTATTTCCCATTGTGTGTCCGCTTATTTTCTTGTAATCCATTTTTCACCTATGAATGTAAAGACAAACATTAATTCTCTTCTTGCTAATTATCCCAATGCCAGGGCACGCTTTCCAAAGAGTGGGTACTAAGGAGAAAGAACTGTAAGATTTGCTTTTACTCAGCTTTTTAATGAGTTCCATAAACCTCCTTCACCATTTGGGCTCACCGAGCTATATGGGGTCATATATGTCTGGCGATGTAATGTGAAGAAAAGCTGAAGTAAAATCATAAGCTCAGATGTAGTCATGTGGTATTCAGTTATCAGCCAAATTTCCAGGACCAATCATAGTTGTTAAACAAGGACTATCTGTACACACATTTACAAACCAGAAATTATAAACTTAAAAAAGGAATATAATAAATAGTTGACACTAAGTGTTACAATTACCTACTATATAAGCATTACATCAGATTTGTAAAATTAATTCTCTACTTACATGACACTGAGAATGTCAACCTTTCTGTCACACTTTATTCCAAGGGAGGTACATTATGATGGGGATTAATCATTTTATCCCATTTTATTCCATGTATGTTGCCACAAAAACTAGGTTAAGAGATTTTGGTTGAATTTTTATGTTTACTAGAGAAAGAGTAATAGATCTCTTTTCAGGGTAACCTGCCTTCACAAGATTTACTGTCTAATAAATCCTAGTGAATTGTGCTCTTATTCGCAGGCATGTGGGTTTTGGGGGAAAAGGTATGCACATAATAATGATTCAAAGAGGTACTGTACATTAATCTATTGACAATCTCTTGAGGACTGCATTCAATGTAGGCTGATCTAACTGACAATGCTCCTATCCCTGTGGATTCAGGGAAGATGCTTTAGGGTTGAAAGATGTTGGTGTGCATGCTTGTGAGTGTAGAAATAGGGTCAAGTCCAGGGTGACAGCCAAAAACAGCTGAGACAGGAGAAGGGATTCAAATTCCACTTGACTTCTTGATGGCATATAGAGCTCTCCAAAGTAGTCAAAGTGAAGCCTTACTTGCTGCTTTGGAACAGGGGTCCCCAACCCTTACTACTGGGCCATAGTATATTCGCAACCAGGTTGTGGGCCAGCGCACAGGCACAAGCATGCAACTTGACTCGCACAAGTGGTGGGCCAGTGTGCACGCACATGTAGCACAACTTGCAGTTGAGCTGGATGTGCATGTGCACTGGCCTGCCACTTGCGCAGCCCAGTTCTTCTCCCATGAGTCTGGCTGCCACGTTGCAAAGATTGGGAACCGCTGCTTTAGAAGATCTAGCCAATCTGGCTGGTAGCTAGCAACAGAAGCATTCCTATTTGTTTTCTTACTTTGATGCTGGGTTGAGAGATTTCTGTGTTTGCATCTGTGTGAAAATGTATGCATATAAATGGTATTTGTTACTTTGAAGAACTTAATTTTGCTCCTCTGCAATGTCAAGTTGGTCCAAAATAAAGCAGAAGTCTTCTATGATTTGATTGTGGATAAGAAAATTTACTTGCTTTTTCTAAGAGATACATTCAGGGAAGATAGGCCAGCTAGTAGGTATGTATCCACCTTCTGCCGGAGTACTCTGTAGGAAGTGGTGTGATTATGATTCTGTGTGTTCTTCAATGCCGCATTTTAGAACCTACCCATTTCATCACATTATTCTGCTGAAATTTGTTCATACTCTCTATTTGACATTATGATAATAAAATTTCATTAATGAAATTTAAAATTCTGTTATTAATGCGGTTCTTGTGTTTTTAATTTAAAAAAATGTTTTAAATGAACGGGGCCTTTTACAACAGCCACTTTTTATAAGGATCTATCTTGTCAAATCATATACATGGAATTATCTAATGTGATAAACAATTTTATTAGAAACCTGTTTCCAGAACAATTTTAACTGTACAATAACTTGACAAAGCAAAATGCCAGAAGAGGGAAAAAAGGATGGAAATTATTGAATTACAACCAGGAAATTCACTGTGAAGATCTCTATGAGTGATTTTGTGGAATTAGATATACATTTAGAGCATAAATAAACAATGTGAAGAGAAATCAATGCGGAGAAGCAACATGAACATGAACATTAAGCATCACTGTTGAATTATGAACTTTTTGGTTGAGGTAGTACTTTTAATATGCTATGGATTCAGAAGGGTAATAAAGGTAATGTAAAGAAAACAGGTGTAAGTCCCTCCCCCCATAACATGAAGTTTCACAAACAATAGTAAGAGCACGTATATATTGCAATTTTATTTCTTCTGCTCAAACAAAACAGCGTTAGCATTTAAGAAATTTTAAAATGACACAATATGGTAAAAATAGCAGAGAATTAACTGAGAAACTCAAAAAGAAGTAAAACTAAATGCATGAAATTGTAACATTCATTAATGTTTCATCTTCAGTTTTGATTGACACTTGATGCTTGCAAACCTTTTAAACAATGAACTTTTTTCATGACAACTCTGAAGAGATTTCAGCACCAGCACTAAGATTTGTACATTCAGTTTTTATTCAATTGACTTATTAGCCATTTGTGTATGATAGGACAGGTTTATCACAGATCAGATCACAGTGTTGAGGAAAGCATTGCCTTCCTGGAATTAAAAGTGATCCCCTAAACCATATTCAGCTTAAGGCATCTACTTACAAAAGCACAGGAACCATCATTACATTTTCAAAGAAGAAGTATTAAAAGAATCTAATAACCTGTATCTAATTTTACTTACAGGATTATCTGGCAATGGCATAACTGTCACTATTACAGCCTGATTTAACAGTTTAACTAAACTGAGATTCCTGAAATGGTTCAGTTCAGGATCATGTTAACTATGCATGTTGAAAGACAAGGTCTCAGTTTAATTTTTCTTTTTCCCTTAACACAGAATTCATTAATTTTAGACCAAGGCACAAAACGTTTAGTGCATTAACCAGTTTCATTCACAATCTAGTAACTTAATGTTCTTACCTTTGGACCACTTACATGTTTAAGATTCTTGCGAGCCCATCTTTCAATTTATTTACAAACAAAATCAAACATGATTTCTGACAGGAATAAGCATTTTAGCTTATACTGCTTAAACATACATTACTTTCGAAAGATGAAAATGCCTCCTCTTAATTTCAAGCAATTATTTGCTTTGAGATTTAAATGCCTTCAATTAAAGAATATGGAAAAAATAATTTAAAGCCATGGCCACTGATTACATGTTATAAGCCATATTTCTGTCTTATACAAAGAGGGAAAACAAGACTTTGTCTGAAAACAGCCAAAATGGGCTGTTTATTTGCTTTGGTGTTCAATACTCAGGGAGGATATGCTAGTTAAAGCTTTCTTGTGGAACTAAACTGGATGTTAACTGAGTAAATTAAGAAAGCAAGTAATTAAACTCAAACATTATTTTGAAATCAGCATAGATCATAAAATCAGTATTCCACTATTGCAACATGGAGAATTTAAGATGTAATCAGGAATACATTTTTTTTTCCAAATCACAAAACAGGATTACACACAAAAGTTTAAAAAATTGTAATGCAAATGTATAAATGGGGAAGGAGATAAAACTGGATATGTGATTTTTCTTCCCTCTAAAACTAGATTGCTACAACAATTCTTAAGACTTTTTCCATTTTTTCTATTTTTTCTTTTTTCTCACATGTCAATATTTAATTGTGAAATAAAATCCAATGCATGGTGACAAAACTAGGAGCAACCCAAAAAATACCAATAGAATAATACTTTTCCCCCAATCCCATTTCTTCTCACTTTACTGACAGTGATCATTTACAAATTCAGGTTAAAACAAATTTTGTTAAGGTCAGTGATGGAGAAGGGTAAAAAAATAACACATGAATTATTTATTTTAGGATCATACCAAAATTTAATTCAATGAACAAATGTAGGTAGCCAATGTGAAAATAATATGCTATTACTTTTCATTGCCTGTTTTAAAATTTTATTTTAAGTATTATCCTGATGCTTAATGCTTAACTTTATATCAAGCTGAAAAAAGAAGCAAAAAGCAGGGTTTCAAGAACTGCTACTGAAACATTACTAAGTTTGAAATACAAATGAAATGATACAAAAAGTATTAAGTACCTGGTTCTATTTAACATGTTTACTGATAAATCACATTTTCCTTATTATTACACATGCATGCAATATAAGGAAAAATAGTGCAGCAATTAATACAAATTGTTTAAATAAAAAAGTTGCCCCAATTCCCAACCCAACACCTCCCCAAGTTTTGCCTGGGCATTAACTAGGCCTTATTGTAAAAAGGCTATTTAATATTTGTGGCATGCAAGAATGGTTTAAATTAAAAGCCAACTCTGTGGTTATTTATGTTACAAAAATGTCTGCATGCATAAATCTTAAAAGCTCAAAAATCTATGGTAAGTCTATAACAATCTAACAATTTACATTTGATCATATTGATTTGTATTCAGGAGAAGTCTCAGATTTGGTAAAGCATATCATTTTAGGAAGGCATCTATATCTTTATAATCTGGGCAGCATTTGCATTTTTCTTTAAAAAACTTCATGAAGGCTAATCAGAGAGGCTTGCTTATCCTAAGAATTCAATATTCAATATACCATGACATTCTGGAACTCTCATTCATCAATATTAGGTTTTACTGTCTCTTTACTGCTGTGAATAGAAATCATGCTTTGTTTTTAATCAAGGAAATATCTAATGTGATAGGAAGACTACCTGAGATACAGTTGTATGTCAATCTCACTTGCTAAATTCTTTACTAAGAAAACCTCTCTGAAAAGCCTCCTTAAGTTTTTCTCCTTTTTCAAAACTTAATACACTGTAAATATGCAGCTTCAATATTGATATGAAACATTTCAATGCACCTGCCTAACAGGCTTATGATTTTCTGCATAAATCATTGCCACAATTTAAGACTATTTTCCATCTTGTTGAAAGTCAGAAAACAGCAGCAAAAGGAAATAGTGTATCACCATATTGTTGTCTGAAAGTTCAGAATCTTGTTTTCTCCTTCTTTCAAGAATATTTTTCCATTATCTTCCAGCAGCTCACAAAATGTAGCTGATTTTGTGCAAGACCAGTGGTCCAAACATCTTAGTCCTAATCTTTCTACACTGTATTCGACTTGTTCAGTTCTTGTCGAATTGCTGATTTGAGCAATGGGAAGGAAAAAAAGAAAAGTCTGTTAACTGATGAAGAAAAAAGTGAACTTTTGAAAAACCTGTCTATTGAAATATTAAAGCTCAGATAGCACCCCAATATTACTGTATAGTGTTGGATTCACAATATTTACATGTTTGATTTATCAAGTAAATAGAAAATGAAGTGGAAAGATTGTAGAACACTGTATTTGGACAAATAGCAGAGTTTGTTTTAGGGATTATATTCAAACTGAAATTTGATGAAAACTGACAGACAAAAATATAAAAACAATTATTCAAGATACATAGTAAAGTGAACTGAGTAGAAGAGGCATGAAAACATGAAAGGTAAATTTGAAAACATATTTAAGCTTATGTGCCTAAGAATAATTATGACTATATATGGAAGAAAGATTTTAGGGAATCTATTTATTTGCTACTACTATTCATAAGTATCAGTGATGGAAATCAAATTGATTACTGTTGTTGCTTCTGCTGACCTCAGTGTGGCTGCTATATAGTAAAATATAAAATGATCAATTAAAAGGATCACTTGAGGGGAAATGATGTCTGTAAAATCCAAGTGATGTAAGTGATGAAAATGTACATAACATACATTATGGGTAATCTACACACATTTCATATACATTACAGAATAAATGTATTGCCTGATTTGCCAAAAATGGCATTTTCCCATTATTTCAGAATGAAGTCTAAACTATCCACTACATCCAGAAGCAAAACTTGAGGTGTTTTTGTACTGCATCCCTTGTCTATCTTTCTATAGTTGGTGTGTGTGTGTGTGTGTGTCAAATAATGACTTGTTTTTCCTGAATTTTCTTTTAATTTTTATGGTATTATTTACTTTTATCTGTACTTAAAATTGTTTATATTTAACGTGAGTCACTTCATATGAGATAATTGGTTATATAAATTTAATAAAATAGATGATTACTGTATATTAATGAGTTTTCATTATATTTTTTCCTGTTGTAAGCTACACCTTGGGAAGAGATGGTTTCAAAAATCAGCTAAGAAATGAAATCATTAAATTAAATGACTGATATGAAGCTTGATGAGTTCCTACTGGAACTGAAAAATCATAACCTGACCCATTCAATAAAAACTGAAATTATGATAGTGAAAGACTGGGAAGGAAAAATGAGACAAATCGAATTTTCAAACTTCTATTGCATTCCTAAAATTTCATAGGAACACCCCTCCCTAAATAATCACAAATTTATATACTTACCATCAATTAATTCTTCTTTTAGTTTTGTTAATTCCTTCCTCATTTCCTCTAAAATATCCTGTGATAATAGAACATGATTAAGTTAATTTTTTCCAAAGATATTCCAAACTGCCAAAAATAGTGTCTGTTCTCTGATGTAAAGTAAATTAATTACAATTTATTGAAAATAAAAATTTCAAGAGTCTAGGCGAAACGTTCTCCTTATTTTTACAAAAAATTTATATGCCTACAAATTTGTATTTCACATGCCCAAATTGAACAAATGTTGATATCTAGTTAAAACATTTTAATTTTAAAATGTTCTAAGTAGATATCAACATCTGTTCAATGGTCCCCACTCGACCATCACGGATTTTGAGGAAATTTTATGTAAACATGTACACGTCCCCAATGAGTAAAGTGCTATGTGTGCCGATGCAACACTTGCAGAGATATAGTCATTGTTTGATCCCATACCACAGCCTTCTACAGTATGACTCTGAGGTTCCAGCAACTTTGAAACAGAATATCTCCGGCAATATTTTGTTGAGAGAAAAAATCCCTGCCGATCTTGTCCAACTTTTTGTGCTCTATTAAACAAAATAATAAAAACATTCTCATGAATGATCTCCATCTAGATAATTTGGAGCAAAGCTGGCGGAAAATATGCACGACTCAAAAAAAGGTTAAAGTTTGGCTTTTTATATCTCTGGAAGGAAAGGTATGATAAACATGAAACTGTGCGTAATAACCTAGCAACACAAGGTT
>JANHFT010002635.1:59481-79944 GCA_032467955.1 Pseudoxenodon macrops | reverse complement strand
AGATTGAGGGCAAAAGAAGAAGGGGACGACAGAGAATGAGGTGGCTGGATGGAGTCACTGAAGCAGTAGGCATGAGCTTAAATGAACTCTAGAGGGTGGTAGAGAACAGGAAGATCTGGAGGAACGTTGTCCATGGGGTCATGATTGGTCGGACATGACTTTGCAACTAACAAGAAGTGTCTAAATCATAAGAATTAATAATTTAATTTTGTTTCAGTACAACAGCACTACAACTTTTTAATTAAAGGATTAATTTGACTTCATATTTTCAGTAAAAACGATTTCTGGGTAGAGAGAGGAGAAGAAAAAGAGGAAGATAAAAAATTATATACACTTTAACTGTGGTATCAACATTTCTTTCAAGACTGTAGTTGCACTTCTCCTTTGTCGTTCTTTACTTCCAGTTATTCAAACTGTCTATTACTTTAAGATGAATAATAGCTTGATATATTACCAGCGGAGAATGAAGTGATGTCCTCATTATTGTATTGATCATTAGAGAGAAGGACAACTATTGTGAATATCCTGCTGCTGTCACTAATTCCAAAAGAAAGCTGCAACAAATTATTTGGACATATTGCAAAGAAAAGACATTGAGGAAATTATCTGCCACCTCTTTTCCAGATGGAACTTCAAGATTTGGCGGAAGACAAAGGAAAATTACCACTGTCACACTGGGGCTGTAACACCACTGCTGATTCACTGAATTTCAGAGAATTTCATACAATTTTTTATCTAAAAATACTTGTGGAGGGGAGAGATGGTTTCAGAAACTTTTGCTTTATTATTAAATTATTTACTTTTTCCATAAATGAGCATTACATTTCTAATCAGAGAAGGCCATGACAAAGTTTCTGGAAAAACAACAAAAATTGTTACATTTCAATAAAAACATTTAACTATCACCATAATTATTATAATAGTTGTATCCTTTTAAAAACTGCACTAACCTTCTCTGGCTTTCCAAATCTTCTTGTGCTGGACCATTTTGCACTTGTGGAGGAATTTGTGCATTTTGTCGAGGCAACGTTGGACCTGAGGATAATTAAGTTATATTTTATATTTTATTACAATATCATTTGTAAAGATGATCCATTTTTTGAAAAAAAAAGTTCCATCATGTTTTGACCTTCTACTAATGTGTTATTTCTGATCATTTTAAATAAAACCATTTTATTTTAGTATCACTATAGAACTGTCTTGCATTTTTGGGCAAGCAAAGTTTGAAGTCAAGTATTCACCTAAATAAAATGCTGATAGAGGGGATAAGGAGGTATGATTGCCAGAAGAATCAGTAACCATTTCTAAAGGCAGGTAAAGGATACATTGCTTTTATTAGTATTCCAAAACCGAATAAAAGCCTGCATCCCTCCCCTTTACTAAAGGATGAACTCCATGCTCTAAGTTTCATTCAAGAAAAAATACCACAGTAAGCCAATCTTACAGACACAGACAGATTTGCATTTTAAGTTATATACATCAAATGGTCAAATTTGTTGACCATTGTTTAAGAATCTAATTGGATGATACGGAAAATGGAATAACATATTTCATGTAATCAGTTTAAAATAAACAAATCACAATGCATGTCGCGACCATGCCATAGTCAAGATGGAAACTAAACAAAAATTGCCTCCAGAGATGCTAGTTATTCAGAACTTCCTAGAGCTAATAGCATAAAAAATAGTTTTATGCTATGCTGCAGTAACTAGCCTGATCCTAAAGGATTATAATGAATTCAGAACATTGTTCAATGTATCACTGAATGCAGAGTTTCTATATTTTAATAGCGAGCCATGAAAGGAAAAAAAAAACACGTTAATGCTATTTTAAACAATGATTTCTACCACATAAGAAGCCTCTTTTTAAATATCATAAAACCTTTCAAGGGTCAAATATTTTTAACAAAGTGTTTTTTGTTTCACAAGACAGTAATTACACTTACAAATTTAAAAATTTGGAATGTTGAATAAAACTGTCTGTTTTTCTCCAAACAATGGAAACATCTTCTTACCTCATCCATTAGACTTGTAGGATTTTGATGATTTTAACATTGAAGGCTGCCCCATGCTCCAGTTCACATGGACTTCAGTCAACATGTAACTTAGAGCAATTTGAGACACACACACAACATTCAACTTCAAACCATCAGCAGCTATAGCTGCTGCAATCAGTGATATAAAGATGCTAGAAATTATAGTGGTTCACAATGGTGACTGCCTGATCTATTATCTCAGTCCCCTCCCAATTTTGAAGTTTTCTGTTAATTTCAAAATGTTTGGTTAATGTGTAATACAATCACACTTGGCCAATAGAGAATGCAATGCAATGCTATGCTATGCTATAGCTGCAACTAAAGCAAGCTGAATCTGTAAGTTAAAACTCCCAGTCTCCAAGGAACTTCAAAAAGCTATTTTAACTCTAGATTTCTCTGAAGATACAGAGACCCCAGAGAATCCATCTACTTTGGATGTGCTTGTAATTTTAAAACTGCTTTCTCATGATTTGAAGCAATTAAAAATGTATGTAGATACTTTAATATGTCTTTTGAGACATAGTTTCTTCCTCTTAGATAAGAATGTGCTGGAGCTTCAAGAAATAGAAACTGGCTCTTATGAATACTGATTAAATCAACCTGAATTTGCTGATAAGTAGTACATCAAAGTTTTTGATGGGCTGCAGAAAAGAAGTAAAGCTACCCAGAATTAATTATCCTATTTACTGATTTCTGAAGCAGAACTAATGTACATTTTTAATGTTCTTTATAACACCAAATCAAATCAATCTTTATTATTTGTGGAGTCTAAGTGGGCCATATCTACATAGGTAATTACATTTTTCTCTAACTATAATTGTTTCCAATAAGGAAAGCGTAAAAAGGAGAAAGTAATAATGATGAAATTGTTGGGTTTATTATTTTCCTTATGGAATTGCATGTAGAACAGGGTACATAAGAGTTCAGGGAACATTTCATTTTGAAGATATATACTTTCAGGTTCAGGTATAAATCACAAACTGTTTACATCACCATCAAAAAGTTAAACGGTTTATAATACAGATATGGGATACACAAAAATAAATTAATATAGAAACGATATAATAATAGTAATCTTACCGGAGTCTTGTGAATTTAAAACTTCTAAGGCATGCATCATGGCACTTGCAAAGACATTGGCATCTTCTTTGCTGCCAAAGTTGAGACCATATACTTGTCTAGCATCCCGCCACTGATGGAAAGTCTGTGTTGCTTGATTGTATTTTAATCCTTTTGGAATGGCACAATTGATTACCACCTAAACAAACAATGGAAAAGTTATGCCTTATTATGCTTATTATGACAATTTTACCTTCTTGTTCCAAAACATTTAGTTTTATAGTTGAAAACTCTAAAATAATACAATGATACTTTTAGTATACAATCTTCCAAATAATTGCTAAACATGAATATTTAACTATAATTACAAACAGGATGAGATAAATCATAAAAGACAAAAGTCTGGATCTGCATAAAATGCTGAAAGGATCCTAAGTGTCAAGATTCTGACAGATGCCCTAATTAATATATATTTTCTTTGGATTTATTCATGGTGGAACTACCAGAAATGATGGTTCCAGGCCATTTAAATCTGATTTCTAGAAGCATGCAAAACTAATAATATATAAAAGCATACGTTAGCATACAAAAAGATAAAATGAATTCCAAAGTAATGTATAAAATGTAATGTATGTAACCTTTTATGTCAAAAGTAGGCTGTGTATATGTTAAATGTGATTTTTCAGGATATTATCTGTACATGTATGCTCTGGGTCTGCCTGTTCATAAGTACAGCTTTCATTTTCCACATCCATTTCCCTTCCACAGTAGGTCAGGAAAAAAAGATTATTTGGAGATTGACAGGTTGTAGCAATAAATGGACAGCACTAAAAATTATAAACAATTTATCACATTTTTGGAGTATAAGACGAACTCCCCCCCTCCCCAAAATGGGTGAAAAATTTCAGTTCGTCTTATAGACCAAATATTGACCTGTTTTTGGCTTCCCGAACCCTCCGCACATCCCATTTTCGCCTTTCTGGACCCCAGAAGCACTCTGCAGTACTCAACATGTCCCATTTTCGCCAAAAACGGGCCCATTTTTGGCCTGCAAAGTACTTCTAGGGGCCGGGGAAGGCAAAAATAGGATGGGCAGAGGCAAAAAACTATTTTTTCCCTTGTTTTCCTCCCCTTATAGTCCGATGCATCTTAATCCAAAAAATACGATAATTGTTTTTCTTTATGATTGTGTCACATAGAGATGCAACAGTAAACAACTTTTACATATGTATAAAGGTAATAATAAAAACATTGTATAAAAGTGTCTTCTGGAGTACCGGAAGCATAAATGACCTGCACAACTTCCAAACTCCCATCTCTTGAAAAAATTGGTAAGGTATTCAGATGGAGTTTAGGTAAAAGAAATGGGGCATTGGTTTTACCTGATATGCTCCTGCTCAGGACGGTGGATATAGCTTCCAGGAACGGGTTAACTCCATCTATCAGCTGATTGGACTGAGTCTGTCAATGTCATTAAGATCCCTCTTTGCTGCCCTCTTCTGGCAGCTTTTGACGAAAAACGAAGCAACAGACCTCAACGTGCCTTCCATCACAGAAAAAAAATAACATCTTTCTCCAGAAAAAATGTTTCCCCCTCCCAGAACTGTACAAGAAGTTACACAGGGTGGGGCCTGGAGGCTATATCCACCGTCCTGAGAAGGAGCGTATCAGGTAAGACCAACGCCCCTTCTCTACAGTAGTGGATATAGCTCCAGGAATGGGATATACCAAAGCTGGCTGGTCCAAACGAGATGGCAAGTTCTGGGCCCTAGATCGCTACTGTCTAGCTACTTGCTGCAGCACCCCAAATGAGGCCTCAGCCGAGGCAAACACATCCACTTTGTAGTGTCTAATGAAGGGAATAGGGGAGGCCCAAGTGGCTGCCCAACAAACTTCCTTGAGAGAGGCTTGGGTAGCCCATGCCGCCGTGGTAGCAGCGCTACATGTTGAATGAGCAGTTATATGGGCAGGGGCTGGCACAGCCTGAAGTTCATAAGCTTTGGAGATTACTGCTCGAAGCCATTTACCCACAATAGAGAATGACACCTTGCAGCCCTGTGTTGCCGGCAGAAAGGACACAAAGAGTGACTCGGATTTCCGGAAAGCTGCAGTCCGATCAACGTAGATCCGTAACGCCCATCGCACATCAAGAGTGTGCCACTTCCATTCCAGTGGGTGAGCCGGTCTAGGGCAGAAGTTCGGTAGGACTATCTCCTGGGCTCTGTGGAACCAGGTATTAATCTTCGGCAAGAAAGATGGATCCAGGCGGAGAACCACTCTGTCACTGTGGAAGATGCATAAGTCGGCTCTCACAGAGAGTGCTGCCAATTCGGAAATCCTCCTCGCCGACATAATGGCCACCAGGAAGGCCACCTTACAGGAAAGGTGACGAAGGCTGGTGTGCCGCAGTGGTTCGTAAGGTGGTCCTGTTAACGAATTGAGCACCCTAGTCAAGTCCCAGGTCGGATACCTGTGAACTACAGGAGGTCGCAGATTTGTAGCCCCTCAGAGGAATTGGCAAATCAATGGATGGATAGCCAGTGATACCAATGCACCAACGGATAATACTGACGAAAGTGCAGCCACCTGGCTCCTGATGGTATTAGGAGACAGACCCTTTTCCAGGCATCTCTGGAGGAAGGTCAAGACGTGACTAATTTGTGCTGATGTCGGAGTAACATGTTCTGTGTCATACCACTCGCAAAATGTCCTCCTGGCGTCATATATATGGGTAGTGGATGGTCTCCTGGCCGCCTGCATGGTGTCGATGACTGTGGGCGGAAGATTCTTCCTGCTCAAAGCACTCCGCTCAAGCGCCAGGCGGTTAGTGTGAGCCACTGGGGATTCGGGTGGACCAGTGCACCCTGACTGTTGTGTTCCGAGGCAGAGTCCAGGGAGGAGACACTGAAAGGTCCAGTAGGTCCGCAAACCATGGTCTGCGAGGCCAATGGGGGGCGATTAGGATGACCTTCTCGCGCGATAACCTTGCAGATGACCCGTGGAATGAGAGGTAGCGGGGGAAGGCATATAAGAGGCCCACTGGCCATGGAGTCCAGAGACCATCGATCCCCTCCACCCCAGAGGTCGCAAACCAGGTGAAGTACCTCGGCAGATGTGCGTTGTTCGGGCTTGCGAATAGGTCGACTTGAGGGCACCCAAAGATGTTCGAGATCTGTTGGAACATGGTCAGCTGTAGGCGCCATTCGGATTGGTCCACTGGAGTCCTGCTGAGCCAGTCCGCCTGAACGTTCTCCACGCCCGAGATGTGATCTAATCGAAGAAAATGTAGTTGAACTTCCCCCCAAAGACACAGTTGCTTGGCCTCATCCATAAGGCTCCGGGATCTTGTCCCGCCCTGTCTGTTTATGTGAGCCTTTGTAGTGACATTGTCCATCATTACTAACAGGTGTTGACCCGAGACCATGTCCTGGAAGTGGCGCAGGGCTAGATGGACGGCCCTGAGTTCTAGCAAATTGATACTGTGGTTACTGTCCTCCTCCCTCCAACGACCCTGGACCATGTGGGAGGACATATGTGCACCCCAGCCGGACAAACCTGCATCTGTGGTGAGGACAGTTTGCTCCAGCTCGCAGAAGAGACTGCCATTGTTGATGGCGGGAGACCTCCACCAGTTGAGTGAGTCAAGGACTGCCTTCAGAACGCGAACCCTGGTCGGTGAGTTGCTCCTGCCTGACATCTGAAATGGCAAAAGAAACCATTGGAGGTCTCTGGAATGTATGCGGCCCCAGGGAATGATGGAAAAGGTGGAGACCATCTTCCCCAGGAGTTGAGACAGTAGTCTCAATGGTACTAGCTTATCCCATTGGACCTGAGATGCTAATTCCTTCAAACTGGTCTGACGGTCCGGAGAAAGGGATACAATGCCATGGACCGAATTGATACAAGCCCCTAGGTGCAAGATCTGGGTGGAAGGGGAAAGGTGATTCTTCTCGACATTAATCGAGAACCCGTGGTGTCGCAGGACCAGGATGGTCAGTGCAAGATCCGCCTAAGCCCGACGGGCGTCAGGGGCCTGTACAAGGATATCATCCAGGTAGCACTGGACGCGCACTAGTATAGACCTGAGGTAGGCCGTTAAGGCCGCTAATATTTTGGTAAAAATCCTAGGGGCTGAAGAAAGACCAAAGGGCATAGCCCTATATTGGTAATGGGAACCATTGAACTGAAACCTAAGAAACTGTCTGTGTTGCGGTAGAACGTGCACGTGCAGATATGCCTCAGTTAGGTCTACCAAAGTGAGGAAGTTGCCCTCCCTAACGCCCTCCAATATTGTGAGAAGTGAGTGCATTTTGAACTGCCTGTAACATATGTAGCGGTTGAATCTTTTGAGGACAAGAATCGCTCTCCAACCCCCCAAGACCTTAGGGACCACAAATAGGATTGAATAAAAACCTTGGCCCCGTTGGTCCATAGGTACCTCCTCAATGGCCTGAAGTCCAACAGTTTTGGATGGCAGTCACCATGAGTCGCCTCTTAGAAGGGTCCCTAGAGATGGGGCAACGAATAAAAAACCGAGGGGGCAGGAGAGGAACTCAAGAGAGAGACCAGATCTAATTGTGTCTCTGACCCAAACATCTGAAATGAATTCGTCCCATCGGTCTGTAAAGTGGGCCAAGTGGCCCCGATGGGATGTTTGGGAACGCACTCACTTAGGGCGATGGAAAGAATGGCCTCCTCCCCCTCGAAAGGGTCGTCTAGACTGGAACGGATGACCCCAGTCAGGACGGTCCTGACGTTGTCTTTGTCTCTGGCCATAGTAGCCCTGTGACTGGAATGGGGCCGTACCTGCATCTGTCAACCGGAAGGAAGAATGGCAGGAATGCAGTGTTGGTCAGAAGTCGGCCCGTCTGGAGTTGGACCGAAGTATTTTGCGACGGTCCTTGGTTTCCACCAAACAGGGGTTCTAAACTCTCGCCAAACAAGTTGCTCCTAGCAAACGGTGAAGAAGCTAGGTGCCACTTATGTCTCGCATCCACCTACCAGGGCTTCAGTCAGAACATACGGCATGCTGTCACTGCAGACCCTATAGATTTTGATGCAAAGCGGGCCGCATCTGCTATTAGCTGTGTAGCAGCGATCAACTTGTTAACGTCCTGGCGTAAGCAGACATCTGTGGAAGAGATTTTGTCCTGTAGCTGGCGCAGCCAGATGAGCGATGTACACGAGAAGGATGCAGTTGTAGAGGCACGGATAGACCACGCCGACGCTTGGTGGGCCCTCTGGAGCGACTGTTCTGTGCATTGTTCTTCCGGATGCAAGGACTCCACTGGAACACCGGGAATGGAGGATGCAGTGTGAAGAGCTGCCACCGGAGCGTCTACCAGTGGATCTTGGGAGAACTTTAGACAACTCAGGTGCCACGTTATATAGTTTCTTGTCCGCTGTTGAAGGACTTGGACCGGCACCAGGGGAGTTCCATTATCTCTTAATAATATATATAAAAAGCTTGGGAGCGGGGATGAAATCTTCCTCCGAAATGTGTTCCATGAATAGAGGATCCATCATATCCTGAGCCGTCTGGGAATCAGGATCAGGGCCCGTGGTTGCGAGACCAGCCAAATGTTTGGCCTTGGATAACAAGGAACAAAGGAGGGATAACTGGAAGAGGCCCGTAATTGGAGGTTGATCTGCCTTCATCCCCTCGTCATTAGGCAAATCAAGGTCTAAGGGTGGTTGTCCTCAGATAAGACTGATTGTTCTTCGTGGGAAGAAACAGAAGTATCCCGCTCAACTGTAGCCCCTGGAACCCCAGCAGGTAGGAAGGGATTGGGTGTTGCTGCAGGGACAGATCCTCCCAGGCTAAGTTGAAATTCCTGTCTCATCTGCTTCAGACTAGCCTCAATATCTTGGCGAACTGCCTCCGCTATCGCAGATTGCATGGATACTGGAGACAAGGGTGTGTCTGAACTCAGTCTGAGGCCAGCCGGCATAGGTGTAAATGTGACTTCAGGAGTGGCCCTAGGCCATGGTGACTGTTGGAGGGTTTCCACAGTTAGTGGGTCAGGAGGAAAACCCCAGATGTCAGCATCTGAATTGAGGATGACATTGTCCAGTGATGATACAACAGTGTCTTGTGATCTGGAGGGCATTGCCCCCGATGGACGCATGGTAGATGTGGTAGGATCCCCCAGAACAATTGTCTGTGTGCTTTGTTTCTTCGGTGCCTTGTCACACAATTTGCTAAGCACCTTGTGGCGTCTTTTCTTGTCTTTGCTTGATGTTTGGGGCCCTTTGGAGGCAGATTCCCCATGGGAAGAATGCTTTGCGGGCCTTTTGGACCCCTTTCACTTGATCCGCCATTGTGTCTCAAACCCGAGGCCGCCTGGGCAGAACATGCTCAGACTCAGAGGCGGGGCAATCAGCAAGCTAGTGAGCAGCGGCTGAGTAGGCAGGCGGGGCAGGAATAGTGCGGACGGATGGGGCCAGCAAGCAAGCGGCGACTGGCCACGCGGGACGGGAGTGAGTGAGTTGAACCGGCTTGGGGGCATGGTGGCCAGGCCGCCGTTACTACCGGTTCGGTGAACTACTCCCTAAGTTTACTACCTACTCTATAGAACCGGATAGAACCAGTAGGAACCCACCTCTGCTGTAGACCCTCTACAAGTTAAATACAGTAATAGATTGTTAACAGAGTTCAAAGTTTGACTTTGCTATTAGTTTACCTGTTAACTATATTTTTTAATATACAGTAGATAGCTGACTGGCCAAATTGGTTGCAAACAGACTTGTAGACGTTTATAAATTGTGGGCCTGCTTCACAAGAGAGGAAATTATTATTGCTGCAATATACTTATCGGTATTCAACTGAGGGAACAATATAGATATATGTGTTTTTGTATCTTTTATTTTCAAATGCACATTTTCATGTTTTATTTAGGTTTGTTTTGATTTTGTAAGATTTCTTTTTTTTCCTTTTTCTCTGGAGTTTGAATTCTAACTTTCTGAATAAAATAAAACATTTATGGGAGGGGAAAAATACATCACAAAGTTGCGCTGGCAAATGCAAAGAAAGCCTTGGAAATAATTTCCAGATGACATGGTGGGGTCTATACCTACAAAGACTAGGATCATATCAATAATGGCTTTCTCTGTGCCATTATGCCACTCTATGGAAACAAAAACTGAACTTTGAAGGAACAGGATAGAAATATTATTAACGCTTTTGAACTTTGGTGTTGGGGGAGAACTACACAAGGGACAGCAAAACAAACTAATTATTGCACTCAAAATAGAAATAATCAGACCTAAATCATTTGACATATGCCATTGTAGGGGTCACTATTAGCAACCATATAAAGAAAGTTTCTCCAGGGCAAACTGTTCCTAACTTGGTCCTTCAGGTTTGCAGATGATGCACTCATCACTAACTTACTCCTAGATGTCCTCTTCTCTTTCCTTGCATCTTTCCCAGAATTAGAATCTTGTCCAGAGCCCTTGAACTTTGTATAATGTATCTGAAGTAGAATAATCGGAGCCTGCAAATTATTATTATTAGGGGGCATATTATGCAAAGACCCAGCTCTCTTGAGAAATCTAAAATGCTGGGCATGTAGAATTTCCTTCTACATGAGACTAAGAGAATAAACAGCAGCAAAGTGGATGAGTATACTTTTGGAAGATGTGAAAAACAAGGTTAAGGCAGATCTCTCTGAAAAAGATCTACGTCATTCCAAAGATCAAATTCCAATTTGGCAGCACATAAAAAAAAACACCAATCTGATAAAACAAATGCAATGGGGTTTTTTTCCACTTTAACACAGTGTCGTGAACTTCTATTCTTATGCAGACTTTAGAAATCTCTTTTTTGTGGGTATTGGTATAGCCAAGAAAAGTTAAGAAATACCTAACACTTTATATTATAAAAGTCAAATATTTAAACATTTGTATAGCTGCTCATCTTAAAACCAAACTTTGGGTGGCTTACAATAAATAAAAACAATATACGCAATCATAAAAGCAAAGACATAATAAAACCAAAAACAGAAATAAATGGTACCACAACCATACTTCCCTGATGCAATCTGCAACATTCTCATCCCACTTTGACTTTATCTTGTCCCAGAACAACCAAGTCTTAAGTAATCTCTGGAAATGTTAAAAGGACAGGTTCTTATCAGGTCTCAAGAAGCAGGATGTTCTAAAGGGCAGGGTCCAGGCACACCTCCAAGTTCCAACATCCTGCAAGTCACAATGTTTAAGGGAAGGAACCTAGAGCATGCCTACCCTCTCCACTCTGGTGGGATAGCCTGGTCTCATGTCATGAAGCACTTTTAAGGTGATAACAATCATCTGGAATTACACTTGGAAAGAAACTGGGAGCAAGCACACAACAGGGATATAATATGGGCAAACCAAAGGGCATCCAACACTGCATACATGACTGCATTCTGGACCAGTTGTAACTTTCAAGTGGTCTTCATGAGCATCCCCATGTAGAGCACATTGCTGAAATCCAATAGTAAGTGACCAACACAACTGACTGTTAGCAAGATCTCCCAATCCAGGAAAGGGCACAATTGATTAGTAAGGCAAATTTGGGCTAAAAATCCTCTAGCCACAACTGCCACCAACTCATCAAGCAGTATCTGTGAGCCTAGGAGGACCTCTAATCTGCACACGAGCACTATCCAGGGAGTGCCCATTCAGAGTAAAAGATGGGATATCATCAGACCCCAACAGGTCAAAAAGCCACTCCATCTTGCCAGGGTTAAATCAAAGCTTGTTCCTCCCATCCAGATCCTCCTAACCTCCAAGCACTTGTTCAGTACGGTGATAGCCATCAGTTGCCTCATCAGGGTTAATATAACCACACTGCATACTATCAGGTGATCTCACCTCAATTGTTTTATGTAGATGCTAAAGAGGAGAGGAGAGAAGACCAAGCTCTCAGACACCCTATGCTGCAGGGCCTAGAGCTCAGACTCTCCTTGTCCCACCAATATTGAATGAAACTGGCTGGGGTGAAAGGAGAATTGCCACAAAACAGCATCTTCCACTTCCAGTCCCTGAAGTCAGCTCAGAAGGATACTATGGTTTATGGAATTGAAAACAGCTAAGAGATCCAGGACAGTTACAGTTACACTACCCGCATCTTAAAACCTCCATCTGAAAGTGCAACCACTACTAGTTTAGTACTGTACCTCAGCCTGAATCCAGCCTGGAAAAGGTCGAGATAATTTCAGATAATTTGATTTATCCAGGGCTATCTGTAAATAACGCCTCTCAACAACTTTTCCTAAAAAGGAAAGATTGAAAACTGGACAAAAGTTGTCTAAAACCATTGGGTCCATGGATGGCCTCTTGAGAAGGGGGCACATCATCACTTCCTTCAAAGCAGGTGGCACATCCACACCACTATTTCCTTCAAAGCAAGTGGCACATCTGCATTAACCACCACTTGGATCCAACTACATATCACCTTCCAGGTGGCACTGACCAACCAGGGGGGGATATAAGACCAGAATACAGGTAGCTGAACTCACAGCCATGAGGACCCTGTCCACTTCTTCAAGACCAATTGGCTCAAACTCCTCCACATTTTGTCTAAGTTGTTTAAAAAAAAGATTATTGTTCAAAAATTTGTAGGGAAATGTTTTCTCAATGTAACTTTCAATTAATGTTATTATTATTCTATTTTAAAAAATCTATTTTTTCCTAAATACTGAATCATGCTATATTCCTTAACATAGTGAATAAGACTTGATAAGATTGTATATCAGGTAATGTTTCACTCTTTATAAAGTCTTGGTACAACTGAGTTATTGCTATTGTAATATCTTTATATTTGAGTAAAGCATTATATTGATATCAGGGTTTTTTTCTTTTTTTGAGATAAACATATTACTATCAGTTTTAGATTCCAAGAGACTTCAAGGTTTTAATCAACTAAAAAGACAATGTTTATTATTTGTAAAAAAGATTATTAAATAACTCACCTGATGATCCTGAATCTTCCTGCCAACTACTCTGAATGTATTGTTGCCTGTATGGTGATATATATGAACTCTGCTAAATCCAGTAGATCCACCAGCTGGTACCCATTTTTTATTGGCATCATCATAGACCATTACAGCAGCTCGTGCTTGGCAGATGCTCTGCTCACTATTAAGGCAAAAAAAAATGGGTAGAAAAGAGTATAAGCACAATTCTGAAACATTTTTCATTAAAATAATATCTTATGGCAAAAACTTTATTGTAGCATTCAGTTCAGCTCATCAAACTTAACTCTATAATTTCTTTTATTTGATTGAAGGAATTTATATCAGATTTGGTTAAATTTTGGGTCAAATAATATTAATATATCATTCTTTATTTTGAGAATTATATTTTTCTTAGAGAAGAAACTTGTAAATAAACTATTTGTTCCTGAATATCTATTCTTCATGTTAATCTTATTTGACCATTACCTAGCCCACATAGGAATAACTAGTAATATGGTTCATAGCATTATAAGAAAATAATTATAAATCCCATAATAATTAAGATAAAGGTAAAGGTTCCCCTCACACATATGTGCTAGTCGTTCCTGACTCTAGGGGGCAGTGCTCATCTCCTTTTCAAAGCCGAAGAGCCAGCACTGTCTGAAGACATCTCCGTGGTGATGTGGCCGGCACTAGGTTGGCCTTTTTTTTAAAATTACTAGCCTTTAAAAAAGTATAGCTTTAGTCATAAAAAAGACTGGTAAGAAAACAAACCACAGACTAAAGGTTTGTCACTATGGTGGTTTCTTTACTCAAATACTTATTTTTTTCCCTTCTCCACTGCCTTAGTTGATATTTATTTTTCTATTTTTGTTCTATACTTCTACAAGGAAAGCTCACTACTATGACTTTGAAGCATCATAAAATATGAACCAGAAACATTAGAAACAATGTCTACTTAGTTCAGCCTCAAAGAAACTTCAAGGACAACTGTTGTGAATGAGACAAACTAGTTTATGGTATTTGACACAGTTTTTCGTAGTTAGAGCTTTTTTTGGCTCTAACAGTTTTGACTTCCAGATCAATAAAAATGTCCAATGTCTTTTAAAAAGAGATATGGTAGGTCATGCCATCCTTAAAGGGCAATGAAACTCAGTCATTTACACACATCTTATTTAAAAACAACTATAATCAGCTTTCTACCTGCTCTTTAAATTTTATGCAGTTGAGATAGAGATTTCTACTTTGGAAATGTGCAATTTTAGTTAGAACATAACCATGCATTTCTCTGCTCAGGAAGGAAGCTCCACTCAGTTAAACAGGATTATTTTTATTTTATTTATTTGTATCACATTTGTGCCTTTATTATTTTTACATATAACTCAAGGCAGCAAACATATCTAACATACCTTCCTCCTATTTTCCTCACAACAACCATGTGAGGTGACCTGGGCTGAGCGAGTGACTGGCCCAAAGTCACCTAGCTGGCATCTAAACCATTACAAATTTCTCTAAAGCATCCATTATTAACAAATACATATGAAACATGTATTATTGTTATTTTAAGAATGTAAAATTATTATTTAATACATATGTAGCACCAAACATGACTATTGTTAATATTGAGAGTATTCACTATATTTTATTGTGTGTCATACTTGGTGTCAACTTTCAACAATCATCTAAATCTTGTCCAGGATGTTCTGTCCCCAACCAGGTCTTCCAACAATATACCCATTACTCATCATTATATATTGGTCCATAATACACAATGCTCTCAATTTTTTATTAAATTAGCTTTTCTGGAACTTATGGTAATTGAATATATTGTGCATAGTAAACTGTTATTTTTCCTATATAGTATTTCTGCTTCAGTCTTAAACCCCAAACAAATAACTTCTTTATTGAAAAATTTGCATCTCTATATTTAGTTATCACCATATCAGGAAGAACCAAAGAGAGATCCAGTGCTTGGATAATGCAATGAAATGAACTGTACCCAATTCCCAGGCAACTTCATCTTTTCTTACAAAAGGTTCTGGTGTTTGATTTACCAAAAGTAGAATTAAAAATACTGTATAAAAAGGATTTTCAATTCAGGCTTCTAAGTAAGAATGGTTCAGCTGCTTAAAATGAATTGCAAACTTAGGCCAAATAAATTTCATTCAAGAATGCTAAGAGTTAGTCAGCTCGGAGATGACCAAACTGGAGGGTTTTTTTTTCTCTCTGAATGTGATAGTGAGGCAAATTACTTCTTGGTGGCTAAACTGAGATACCAAATAGGTTGATGTTCTCTTCTCAGGAAACAAGCTCATTTTACTTTTTCTGCAGGAGCACAAGAAGGCCTTCAGTAGCCCTTCATAGCAACAATGGAAATACTCCACAACTGTATAGCATGGCCACCTGACAATGGATCCTTGTATGCTGGGAGAAGGCAGCCATAGTTATTTTTGGTAAAGATATTATACTACTTAACTACTTAAAACATCACAGGGGATGCGATACATTTGGACTAAAAGCTAGCTAGACCTTGACTTATGACCACTCAAAGTGGAGAGTAATGAAAAAAGTGAACTACAACAAGTGAATTATGATTGGTTCTCGCACTTACGACCACATGGCATCCACATGGTCATATGACTATGGATACTAGGCAAATATTTGTGACAGTTGCAGCATCACAAGTTAAGTGATTGTCTTTGTGATCTTCCAACAACTAAAGTCACTTAATCACCATGGCAAAAAAGGTAATAAACTCAAGTGCGACTCACTTAATGACTGCACTGCTTAGCAATGTAAGTTCCGGTCCCAATTATGGCCATAATTGCAGTTATTCAAGACCACCTGTATAATTTCTGGCAAATATCTTTACCGCCCATAATAATTTGACGCTAGGTATCACTGAAGATAGTTATTTCAGACAGTTTTCCTATGCATAATTCTTACCATTCCTAAACTCCTCTATAGTCATTACTGACTTTTGAGGTGGGCTTTCATGATAGGATTTTCTCAAAATACCTTGAATTACCTTCCTATAAAAAGACTCATATATTTTGTGGTCTTTAAAAGTCCACTTCCCGATCATAATACATTTCTGTGGTCAGGGTGCTAAACTAATTTCTTTAAATAATTTTAACTATTTATATTAAAACAAATTAACTATAAACCATCAATTTAATGCAGCACCAATTGGTATAATTTTACTTGTCCTCAAATGCCTTTTACAGTTCTCCAAAAATAAAAAGGGCTAGTTTGAGCATCCAGAGTAAGCTAAGCCATATAAAGGAGACATTGCTGAGAAAGTTCTAGTTCAGAGTTATTTAAGATAGCATTTCTTTACTGATAGAATCCTCAACAAAATCTCACTCCCAGATCTTACTGAAAAGACAGACTCAACTATGCGAAGGCACTTACATGATTTCTGTCCTTGCCTTGACAAAGTTGAATCTACCCATCCATGATAAGCAGCATCTTAATTGTACTTAGAAACTAGCTGGCAGCCAGTGCAGCTTTGGTAGTAGAGATATTACAAGAGGAAACAGATTGCTGCTATTGTGCCCACTGAAACTTCCAGACGATTTCAAGGGCAGCACCCTACAACAATCCAGCAGCAAGGGCTTGGGCGACAACAATTAAAGCCACCCAATATAGAAAAGGTTGAAGCTAGTATAGATGTGATTATGCAAAAGTTTTCACTGCAATAGAAGGCAATGTCTATCAATCCGTATTTCTACAAATTGCTAATCTTTCCAATCCAGGGTCTGTTCTCACCAAAGTGAAATAAAGGGAAGTTTCTGCAGAACTAGTATTCTGGATGGAATGATAGTCTAATATCACCACATATTTTGTTTCATGACATCAACACCAGCCCATCCACACTGCTCAGAGAGATCTTGCTGGATTAGAGTGGCATAAAAACTCCAGTAAATACTTTTATCCAATTCACCATCAACTTCTCCAGTCCAATTAGCTCACCACTTCCAATTAGTTCACCATCTTCAATTCTGTATTTTTTCTTTCCAACAAACAAACTACTTCCTCAAGCAGACATCACTGTACTCTAATGCCGCTTCTAATTCACTGCTCAGTTCTTGCCTCAGTTCTGGAAAACAGGGAGCCCTCCACTTAATTCCCCCACTAACACTTTGCTGAATGTGTCTTCTGAAGGAGTCAAGCAACTGCTTGTTGACAGTCACACATGCCAGGTTCTATGGTCTCCTAACAAATGTTTTTGAAGAGCTTCAGCATTTAACAGCTGCTGGATAATAAATTGCTAGCAGTGGTAGCAGCAGCAGTTCCCATACAGCCTCACCCATCAGTCTGAACCTCCTCTTCACTAATGTTAGCAACTTTTATTTTATTTTTTCCAAACACAATCCCTTCATTGCTCTGCACAGGCAATGATGCACCGATTTCTACTGATTTCTTTAGCACACTCATACCATTTATGCTTTCTCGCTGTTTACTTTCTATATCAATCTCATACAATTTCTCTGCTGCATGCCAGACGTTCCTTCTGTTTCAATTTCCAATTTTTTCTTCTTTTCCATTTCCAGTTTTCTTTCCACATTCTACTCTCTTCTACATATATTCTTGTGCTTCACTATCTTTATCTTTTCCACATTTAAAACTGTCCATTTACATTCCTTCAAAAGATTCCTGGTCTCCAGCTCAATTCAAATCTTCCTCAGTGTACTTGAATCCTACATTCTCTATCCAAGATCACAGAGAATAGTTTGCAAAATTGGGACTGAAGTCGGCCACTAAGGGAGCAGCAGCCAGACTAAAGGCAAAAGCCATTTCCTCTCAAAGACCTACAAAGGTCGAGGAAAAGGACACCCAGAGACACCAGAAGGCAATTGATAAGAGAATTGCCAGGGCTGAAAGGGACACAGAACAAAGGAGGGAGAAGACTCCCCAGGAGAAGGAGGGATTGAAATTTCTTCACCAGGGTTGCAGCTAAGTCAGCCAATAGTAGTTCAGCAACATGTTTTTTGCCCTCAAGCAGGGCCACCAGAGGGCGCCAAAGAACAATTTCAAAAAGCAGCCTCATATATAGAAAGCAATGAGTTTTTTACTGTTGCAAATCTGTTGCAAGCAGAGGAACAGTAGGAACCACAGGCAAAGAGGGTGAGAATGGCACCAGAGGCCACATTTACCCCCACAGCAGCAAGTCTTTGCCTAGGGGAAAGCCAGGGGCTGGAAATGATGGATCAGATAAAGATGATGTTCTCAGAGGCCCTGACAAAGGCCATTGCTGCAAGCCTACAACAGGGATGACACATGAGCCAATTGATGGCATCACAACAACAAAGAGATTTGGAAGCCTTCCAGAGATCAGATTCAAATTTCTCATCCACGCAGAGTGAGGCATCAGTCTTAGTAGATGAGGATCAGAAGGAAGAGAAACGTTCGGAGGATGAGGGTATGAATCCTGATCCTCCAGTTTTCGCAGGAATTTTTTGCCCAGCGCTTTTCAAATCCTTATTGTTTAAAGCCAAGGGAGCAGCACGCTTGGGGGCTGATCCCTCAACAACAGTGTCAGCATTGGACCTGGCGGATTCAGGTGAACTGCTCTTTGAAAAGTCAATCAATGAGAATGAGGAAATTCCTTCATTTGAGCTATTTAGAGACATGGTTCAAGGACAACCGCCAGCTATAGATGCCCCAGTGGCAACATTAACATCCCCCACCATCCTGTCTAACAACACAGAGGATGCATTGAAAGCAGAGGAAAAGAAGGCAGAGTTGACACTCTGAAAGGTGCATAAGGCAGCTGCACTCACCTTATTTCCAGAAGCCTTCATTTCGGTCTACGGACATGGGATTTAACACCCTGCAATTCCAAAGATCATACACCAACAGACAGGACCAATATCCAGACAAATCAGGACTCAGAGACAAGAATGGCCAACATTTCCAAGACAAGCGTCCATTCCAGGGCACAGGTAGTCACCCCTTCCATTGCATTAAGTAACAATAGGTCCAGCCCTCCCATTGGCGGGCGCCTGGGCCTATTCACCAATCAATGGGAAGCAACAACCACGGACACCTGGTCTCAATGGGAAACAACAACCACGGACACTAGGTCTCACACTCAAATTCCTCTCGACACCCCCGAGATTCTTCATAACTTGTCCCACCTCAAAGGACAAGGTAAAGAGAAAAATCATGGAGTCAGCAATACAACACCTGCTGGACATTCAGGCTATCCAGCCAGTTCCAAAGGACCTGCAGGGGCAGGGGTTCTACTGCATTCTATTTGTAGTTCCAAAAACCTCAGGGGGATAGAGAGCAATCTTAGATCTGAAAAGATTGAATAAAATCTAATTTACAGAAAATTCAAGATGCAGTCACTGCAGTCAATACTGGAGAGCATTCAAGAGGGCGACTTCCTGACATGTATAGATCTGACAGAGGCATACTTTCACGTTCCTATCCTTCCATTACATTGGAGGTTTCTGTGATTCCATCACACCAGTCAGCATTATTAGTACAGGGCCCTACCATTTGGTCTATCTTTGGCACCCAGAACCTTCACCAAACATCCGGTGGTGTTAGCAGCACACCTCAGGGCAATTCCACTGCGCGTGCAATGCTACCTGGATGATATATTAATACAATCATCCTCTCCCCTCCGGGCAACAGAGGACCTTCAAGTCACAATCCAGATCATACAGGATCACGACTTCTCTGTGAGCTTTGACAAAAGCCAGATGATTCCTTCCAATCAACTACTGCACCTGGGAGCAGTGATAAATACCAATTCGTGTGAGGTTTCCCTGTCCCAGGAATGTCAGCTCAGCATAAGGACCCTGGTGGAGCTAATTCAAAATGACTGATCAGTGCCCTTGGTCTTTCACAACTCCTGGGCAAGATGATATCATGCATATTGATCGTACCTTGGCCATGTCTACACACCAGGATCTTGCAGTGGTTCCTCCTGACTTACCAACGATCAGGCAGGAGCAACTCGAAGATCAAGGTCCAGGTCCACCAAAGATGCTGCAATCCTTCCAATGGTGGAGGTCGCAAGCATTAGCCAAGGCATGTGGGTTCAATGAACCCAATCGACTGACCATCACCACAGATCCCAGTCTCTTTGACTGGGGTGCCCACTGCCACTCCCAGATAGCACAAGGACAGTGGTCCCATCTGGACCTCCGGAACATCAGTTGGCTGGAACTCAGGGCAACCCACCACATAGTTATTCTGACAGACAATGTGACCACCAAGGCCCACATCAACCATCAAAGGGGTACCACTCCAGAGCAGAAGGCCAAACAACTAGGCCTCTGGGCAGAGAGGCATCTGCTCTCCATCTGAGCGGAGCACATCTGAGGAACAACAACTGGCTCAGCAGAGCCATAGTTAACCACTCAGAGTGGTGCCTGCACCCAGACCTATTCAGGGAATGATCAAGAAGGT
>JANHFT010002635.1:29220-40603 GCA_032467955.1 Pseudoxenodon macrops | reverse complement strand
AAAGACAAATTCCTTGTGTGTCCAATCACACTTGGCCAATAAAGAATTCTATTCTATTCTATTCTATTCTATTATTATTGTCTCCAAGCATCGTGAGAAGACATCCACAGCATTGCTTAGTTCAGGATAGAGCTGTACATTTGGATATAATCTGCATACTGATACTTCATCCCATAATGACAGATAATTTTACTCAGTGGCTTCAGGTAGGTTAAAACGAGTGAAGAAAATATTGAACTCTGTGGTACCTTACAAAGTATGGGCTGGGGACTGAATCACTTGCTCCCTATCAACATCAATTGAGACTAGCCCTGGAGGAAGGTGAACCAGCGTAAGACTGTGCCAGCTCCCACAGCTTCCAACTCCCACAGTTGACTCAAGATGATATCATGGTCAATGGTATCTAAGGCTGTTGAGAGATCAAGAAGAGATCACTACCCACAATCCCACTCCCACCATGTGCCATTTGAGTGTCTGTTTCCATCCCATATCCTGGCCAATTTTTGCACTGCATATTTATATTATATTATATTAAAGAAAGACATGAATAACAATTTGAACTTACACATTTTGTTCAATTATCTGAATGCATGTTTATTTCAGGGATTTATATCTCAGCCTTCAATAAAGTATAAAACTTACACTGTCTGCTAAACAAGACTGTTTTGTTAGAAACATGAGTCACGACCCTGCCTATCCTAACTATCATAGAAAAATAGACCTAATTATATCATAAAGCTACACTTATTAACAAAGCACAATCGTTTCCCATTTAGTTGTTCATATATTTAATATTATTTGAATAGGCAACATATAATATTGAAAATAATGCATAAAATCTTCAAATTATGAGTGCAGATTATTTTCTGATTATCAATTGTAAATTACAGTCCATCACTTTAGGCATCACATAAAGAATTTAAAATTCCTTATTTGCAGTTAGGTTTAGTTTCAAAGTCTACAAATTCTGTGCTGCACTGGGAGCCCAACCAAAATTGTGACTGCTACTTTATTTTGCTTATCCCTTTGACAAGATCAGTTAAGGAACTCTATTACTCCCCATGAAAAGGTAGAACAAAGCAAGCCAAATTTAGCCATTGTTGCACAGAAATATCTAGTGCAACAGTCAAAAATTGTCTTATTGTCTTCCTTTCCTGTAGCAAAGCATTAAAATGTGGAACTTGACAATTTGTTCCCAACTGACATAAATGCCCTAAATGTCTCTCTATTCAAACTTGAAAAGTTTATCAGACAATCTAAATACTATCACTCTATAGTTGCAACACTGAAATAAAGTTTGCTTATATCAAATTCATCATAGAATGGTAGTTTACTTACCATAGTTAATTTGTCAGAACCTGCTTGATTCAGAGATTACATTATTACATCTGAACAAGCAAATTATGGTTTGCAATTGATTAGCAACAAGGTCTGCATAATAAACCTATGCATTGGTTTTATAGGTGAGTAAAGCCAATTTCAATTTGATAAAGATATTGCTTAATAGTATGGTTAGATTTGTAGTTAGATAGGAACTTAGTATAAAATGATTATTTCTAGAGAATATAGGTCTATTTGTAATAATGCACAATTCTATATGCAACCTCTTGACCTGTGTCTCTAAACATCTCAGATAACTGATGGGTTTAAAAAAATAAATAATTTTTTTTGGAAATACTGCCAAAATAGACGGCTGAAGACCACTTCTACCTATATATTTTATTATATACTGATCACAGAATTGCTGTAAAGGTGGTCTCAATTTACAAGTTTGTTTCCATTGGAAGTTACAATGGCACTGAAAAAAGTGTCTTATGACCGTCTGTCATACTTACGATTGTTGTAGCATCCCATGGTCACATGATCAAAATTCACACTTTTGGCAAGTGACTCATATTTATGATAGATGCAGTGTCCCAAGATCATGTGATCACCTTTTGTGACCTACTGACAAGCAAAGTCAATGGGCAAGCCAGATTCATTTAACAGCCGTGTTACTAACTTAACGACTGCAGTGATTCACTTAACATTTGTGGCAAGAAAGGTAATAAAATAGGGCGAAATTCACTTAACAAATATTGAGGACTACCTGTACTTTTGCTTCTGAAAAAGAGGTGTGATTATCAAGAGGTTAAAAAAATGGCAAGTGACACGTACCCTTTTGTAATAAAAGAACATACATTAAAAAGGAACATATACCAAAGAACGACTATATCCAAAAGGCATATTTAACACACACAATCAACTTTTGAACCAAATCATCTCAGAGATCATATTCCAAACATTTTCTTCATAATTATGCTTACATGTGAGCATACTGGCTTCACATTATTAAAACCTCTATTATTAGTACTGAAAAGTAAAGGGACAAAAATCTTGACTCTAATACATTATTGGTTTCCCTACCATCTGGAAGGATATATTAAGCTGCCAACACAAAATTGTAAACAAAGAGGTAAACAATCTGTCTCATCAAATTTATTAATATGTTTCAATTTATGAGATAACTAGTCCCAGAAATTGTATTTGTTACCATGTTTCCCCAAAAATAAGACCGTCTTATATTTTTTGAACCCTGAAATAAGCACTTGGCCTTATTTTCGGGGAGGTCTTATTATTTTGGGGCGTGTGGAGCAAAACGGGGCTCCTCTTGCCATTTTACCTGATTTCCAGCTCTGTGTCCCTAACCATAATAAGAGGAAATGGTGGGGACCGGCTACACATGCGTTTAAATATTTTCGGGGAGGTCTTATTTTCAGGGGAGGTTTTATTTTCGGAGAAACACGGTAGTTATCACCCTTAATCAGATTTCTACTCAGAAATCTTCCATTAAATTAATTACACTTGGAAGAAAACGGATGAACATAGATATAAAAACATGGAAATTGTTAAATATGACACAGTGTTGATCATTTTGATATCAAATATTTTTTAATGGAAAATATACATTTCCAAACAAAGGAAACATTTTGACAGTTTGCTGAATTTAGAATAAATAATATAATCAATCTTTTTTCAAAGTAAAAACTATTTGTAAAGAAAAAGTATTTGTATAATACAACCATCAAGAGAAACTGAAATTCTTCTATTCAAAGGACATGTTGATTTAATTTATATTTTTACCTTGAGTGTATGATTTGAAATTGGCATTTTTAAATTTACAAATATTTATATATTTAGGTGCATTGCTTCTGCTACTGCCTGTAATCTCTTATTTAAATATTAAATAAATCAAACTGATCATAGTAATCCTTGGTAAAATATAAAATTCTTGCAAATATATTTTCCAAATCTTTTGGCAAACAATTTCTATCATCTGAAAGCACTAGCCATAATAACTTTCCTTAAGTGTATCAAAAGAAACATAGAACAAAGTTAACTACTACTGGGTACTTTATAGTCATCAAGAAATTTAAAGCTATTTAGTTAAATCTGATCAAATAGTGATGTGGGATACCCTACAAACTAAGCTATCTGAACTGTGACCTCAAAGTTACGAATACAAATACATTTCTTTGATAATTATATTCTAGAGTGAAATTCTGTCAAATCTCCAGTGAAACAGATCTTAAAAAGGCAAATATTACTTAAGGAAAGCACTAAAGAATGACATCAAAAGGATACAATAGTGGAAGAAAAACTGCTTTCTATCTCTATCACTACTTGATAATGAGTTCATGCTCAAATTTGATTGCATTTGAGAAGTGTTATCCTTCATTTGCATTCCATTTGTATCCCAAGAGAAAACATTTCTGATTCACATACAAGCAGTTTTAACAATGTTAAACACCCCCCCACTTATATGTACTTACTTCTACTTCTTTCAATGCAAAATAAATTTAAGCAATGCTAATCACTTGTTACAGAACAATACATTATTTTTCTAATTAAGGTAATGGTAAATACTTTCTTTTTAAGAGTGGAAATGTTTACATTTTGAATAACTGTAGTGGCAATGTATACATTTATAGTGTTGCTTAAATTCCAAGTTTAATAACTACATATAAATTATATAATATTCTATATACTGTATTGTATTTTAACCACTGAGCCATGGTGGCACAGTGGTTAGAATGCAGTATTGCAGGCTAATTCTGCTGACTGCCAGGAGTTTGATTGTGACCGGCTGAAGGTTGACTGTAAAATGAGGACCCAGATTGTTGGAGGCAGTAAGATGACTCTGCAAACCACTTAATAGGGGCTGTAAAGCACCATAAAGCGCCATATAAATCTAAGTGCTATTGCTATATTGAAAGTAGAATTCAAGAACAATTACTAACACCAATATTTCAGTGTAAGCTTATATTTATAATTATACACATACCACTAGCCCTAACCCTAATAGCAATTAATATAAACTGATCTACCTATAAATGTTTCAAATTATTTATAATCATTTTCTGTTTTCAACATCCATTCCTATTTTAAAGCCTTATCAAGAGCAGCTGAATATAACATAAATTGAAACAAAGTTTTGAAAGGCAGCAACCATCATTTTCCAAAAGTCATTTTAAATAATTAACAGCAATTATCTACATATATAATCCTTCGTTTATGCAAATATGTGTTAATGGTGAAAACTGAGATTGTAGTACCACCTTACTCTACAACTATTCCAAAGTACAGAGCAATTTAGGATGTCTTTGATGCCTGAAGTACTGTCCTAAAATTCAAGTCCTGTATTACTCATCTCATTTAAAATTCAGTGCACTGAATCGAATAAAATTTAGTGTACTCGATGGAAATGACTGATATAACACCCCCTACATTGGCACTCACATGACCCCAAGATGCTGCAACTGTCATAAATACACATCAATTGCCAGATGTTTGAATTTTGATCACTTGACCATGGGAATGCTACATGGTTGTAAGTCACCTTTTTCAATGCTATTGTAAATTTGAACGGTTACTAAATAAATGTTTGTAAGATGAGGATTTCCTATACAGTTTTTGTTCAGAGCACAGGTCATCCAGGTCATAGTTGTCCCAAAGGTGCTTTTTCAGGAGGCAACTGGACTTTCTTGTTTTTCTTTAAGATATTTTGCTTTTCATCCAAGAAGCCTTTTCATCTCTGACTGGATGGTGGTGAATGGCTCAATGACTCTCTAAAAGAATGCAAATGACCAGGTATTTTTACAAGGAATATAAATCCTTCCATTCCCCATCATCCAGTCAGAGCTGAAGAAGCTTCTTTGATGAGAAACGAAATGTCTTCAAAGAAAAACAAGAAAGTCCACTTGCATCCTGAAAAAGCATCTTTGGGACAAAGAAGAAAAGAGCAATAGCTCCATTTTTTCTTGTACAAGCCTGCTGTCTATCACAGCACATCAGACTGACTATAAATACTATAGTCTGATTTTTCACGGTGCCTTGGTCCTAAAAGAATGAAACCAAAGTTTCTACACTACACACACACACATACACATTAAAAAGGCAGAAGAGGGGATTCCATTATTTCCTGAGAGAATAGACAAATCTTATAAACAAATATTTCATATAAGGATATAATAATTGTATCCTATGACTTATTGATAGTTTCCTGATTGCTTATTTGTACCCTACGACTATCATTACATGTTGTACCTTATCATTCTTGACAAATGTATCTTGTCTTTTTATGTATACTGAGAGCAGATGCACCAAAGACAAATTCCTTGTGTGTCCAATCACACTTGGCCAATAAAGAATTCTCTTTTCTTCTATTCTATTAAAGTTATTCTACAAGTTAAAATTCATCAGTATTTTAAACAACTGTTTCAATTTTATGGGGGGAGGGACACAACAAAATAGGTTATACTATCAAGTTCAGTAATCTCCTCAATGCAGGAATCCAAACCAAAGCATTCTAGATTGCTCCCTTCCCTTTGTTTGTTTGTTTGTTTGTTTATTCATGTTAGAAACATGGAATATATTCAATATAGGGTAACCAACTACATTTATTTATGATTTAACTCTGCAAATAGGTTAGGAAAATATAACTTAAATTATTATTAATTGCCCTGCAATATTCTATATGACATTGTTTCAAGCAATTTAAAAAATGCTATCATATTTCCCCCCAACACACACACCAAGCTACATCCCAGTTGTCTTTTCCTAAAGCTAAATATACCCAGCTTCTTCAATTTCTCTTCACAGAACAGAATTTCTAAGTATCTTAGGTTACATATCAAAGGAGTATCTGTTCTCAATAAATAGTGGAAAAGTGATAGTTAAAAATTCAGAAAGGTGATATTGTTAAAAATCTATTTGACCAATGAGATAATTCACCCCAAAATAAGCAGCACTATTTAATGCTGCAGTTGGCCAAAAGCCATAAAATATCAGACCTTTGTTTGAATTAGGATAATCTCTGTGTTTACCTTCTTAATCATACTTACAATAAATCCAATGAATTTACAGTCTATTTTTCAGAGGCACTTAATAGAGCAAAACTTAAGAAAATAGGGCAGTGGATTAGCAGACTAATAAAGGAAGCCAATTTTCTTTAGCCTATATTGTGGTAATTTCTAAAGTCATTATTTACAAGGAATACAATTTGTTTAAATAAGATGACATATACTTAAATACATGGTATTTACTGGAGCACATACTAATACTTCTTTTTACCATGTGTTCAATTCATTATATAGACACACCCTATAATTAATAGTGGCCACCCTATTTGAAATCTCAAAAGCAATACAAGTTTCTGAAAATAATTTTTGCAGCCATAACCTCACGAAGTATTAAAAAAAACCAAAATATTCTGACTGAAATGTTTTAAAGATACCAAACATTTAAGATATACATTCAATTTCAGTTGAACCATATAAATATCCTGTGTCGTCAAAAAGTACAATACAGTTAATTGATTTTACATAATACTAAAAAAAGATAACTTGGAAAAACTTTCACCCCAAAGCACACACAGGACAGTCAATGGTAATCAGAATATTGCAGACTTATAAGCAGAAAGTAGGAATCAAGAGAAATAACCTGGCATCTTGTTAACAGAAGTTTTGAAGATTATATAGCTCTCATGGTGGAGAAAGGGCACTAATTCCTTGGGAGAAAAAGTTTAAAAGGTAAAGTATTTAAATTTTATGTAGAGGCAAATTATTTTTGTCTCGTCAACATATTAGGCTGTATCATGTGAATCTTATTGTATTATAAAAGCTTACCAACATTTACATAAATTTTATAAAAATAATGTCAACTATCTGGAAAGAAAGATTAATTTATACCTAACCTACATTGTTTATATTAAGAAGATACTTTCCTTGGAGCTGTTGTAGAGCCTAACAAGCCCCATTTCTAAGTATTGCGTCAAAGCCAGAGAGATGGTCATAGAATGCAAAATACACAGGGGAAAAAAGGTTTCAAAATGAAAGGAATCCCGGCATGGTTTAAGGGGGAGGGGGAGAAAGACAAGAGATTGCCTGCTAGTAATGACGCTTTGGATGGGGCCCCTTTAAAAATTCTACATGCAAATACATACCGTTGCTGGGGTATTGTGTCAGTGACTTTTTCCTATTTATTGATCACACAAAGAAAAAACCAGTATGAGCTACTGCAATGCAACAAACGTCAATTTGGAAAGGGGGGGAGTATTACTTTTTCATTCCTCCATCTAATATTCTGAAGCAACGGTTACAATCTCAAAAGGCGATTTTTTTCTTTCTTTTAAATGCACATAAAATCTCGGAAAATAGCCAGGGCCTCATAATCTTTCTCTCCTCCTGTTCCAATCCTTCCCTCCCGTTTTTAAAAATGCTGCCTTTAACTCCTTTAAATGCAATGACCTCACCTCCCTCCGTCTCCTTCTATCATCCCTACACCACTTGGACGACCCTGCTTAATGCAACAAAAGCTGTACATGTCAAATGAGCCATTTGGCCCTGGAGAACACAGCATCAGCGGCACCTTTCCCTTTTTTCATCCACCGACTAACATCCACTCACAAACTTCCCCCCCACTTTCGAGAGAAAGGAAGCCCAAACACAATACTGGGGAAATAGAAATTCATCGCCAGATACCAGGTTAAGAGGCCCGGGGGGGGGGAGTGAATACTGAACACGCGTGTCCAGCAGGGGGAGGGAGTGGGGAACACCCCCCCCACCGCCCCAAGCCGACTCATGGTGGTCTTTCGTGCATCTTTCGTGTCAACCGAGTACGTTATAATACACGAGGCTTCCCTAGTAGGACTCTCCTTCTCCATTTCGCCGGGGTTTCCCAGTCAAGCCCTCGCTTCATTTTGAGGGGCTGGGCCCCTTCCTCAAACTTACCCGCACACGGTTTCCATCGAGCATTCACCACCACCACCACCACCACCACACACGCTGAAAGGACGAGCCCAATGCTTGCCGGGGGGGTGGTGGTGGAGAGAGACGCCTTCCCCCACCATCCCCGGTGATTCCTCCCGTTCGAAGAAGCCCCTACTTCACCTCATGTTGCTGCTCGAGGTCCGGGGGGGGCGTTTCCCCCCCCCCCAATTCCCCGCGCCTCCTCGCTCTTCTTTTATGAGCCGGCCCGGTTGCTCTCCGTAGGCGCCGAGGACAGGAGGAGGAAGGAGGGGGGTCTCCCCTCAGGCGCCAGCCAGTCCCTGCCTTGGCAACCCTCGGGCTGACTCGGCTGCTTGCACCCTCCGGTTTTCGCTGCTTGGCCCACCCCAACCACAGCGGGGAATCGAGGGAGGGAAGGAAGGAATGGCAAGGATAGGAGAGGGGAGGGGGAAGGGAATAAACCGACGCTGGAAGCGCCGCGAGGCTGGCGCGCGAGGGGCGGGGAGGAGAAGAGAACAAGGGAAGGTGGGAGAGTTGGGGAAAGCAGAAAATAACGCAACGCGCAAGCGGATCGCTCGAGACACACCGGCTCGGGGAGGCGGGGTGGGGAGGGGGTGGGAAGGCGCGGCGGCAGGCACGCAGGAGGACGCCAAGGGGTGGAGCGGAGGAAGCCACGCCCCCTTCACTGGTCTGCATTCTCTGCGCTTTGCATGCGGCTTGTAATGCGGGACTGGGCGAATGTAGAGATTTAGCCGGCTGGAAAGATGTCAGTGAGCTGGCTGGGCGTATGTTCTTCGGGGATTGTCCGGGTTCCTTTATAAACTCCTGCGCGCATTCGGTATTAATAACCCCCTTCCGTTTTCTTCGTTGGCAGTCGGTGGTTGCGGGCTACCAGCCCCCTTGCACGCCTTAAACCTGCAGTCTGAGAGAGCGCTCCGGATCGGGCCGTTCGTGCGTTGCGATTATGCATCTGTAATTGTGGAGTGTTAATTATTCTTGTTGATTATTCCCACAGAGTTGCGGTTCTGAAACGTGTCTTTGTCTGTCGGATCCTCTGTATGCATCCTATACTGTAATGCATTTGTCATTTGCTGAATATTGTTGGGTGGCATATATTATTGTTTGAGCAATGTGGTTAATGTACTGTCGTCTCTACAGCTAGCCTTAGATTTCTTAATCATTAAATGTTACCTTGCTATCAAGCACCTTGTCATTCAGTCGACACCAGTTTTCTTTCTTACAGTTTGTCAGTACGTTCTGAGTACAGATTATCTCACAATAGAAAAGGGATTCCTGTTTTACTTCCTAAACTATTCTAATTTTATTTGGGGGGAAACTCTGTTACTTGTTGGAACTTTTTCAAAGTAAATTTGGTTATTGCTTCATGCATAATTACTTTAACTTAGCTTCACACTAGATAGATTTCATAGGATTGGACTATACATTTAATTGCAATCAAATATTCCGGCTCAAGTCCATGTGTACCTTTGGAAATGCCCCAATTGAATTCAATGAAGTATGTACAAATAAGGATGATTGTTAAATTAGTGAACACACAGATCAGAAAAATGTGTGACTGACTTTTCTAATAACAATACTATTGTGATTTAGCTACCTGACAAGTCTAATTTTCATTTCTTTATCATTTTCCTCTTCTGGTTTGGTTTAAAATAGAAACTGAACCCATACTGATGACATTTGTCTTGTTTGATTGAACAATCAATGAATATACTAGATTATTGTAATTAATTAAAAGGTTACAATGTTACTTGGCTGGAAAGTGTAGAAGAATTCCAAAATAGTATTGAGGAAAGTATATGGCAAGTGGAAAACATAAACCAGGTGTGTCAAACTCAAGGCCTGGGGGCTGGATCCAGTCCATGGGGTGCTTAGGTCTGGCCTGTGGGGCCGCCCTCGAAACAACAAAGGACTGGCCAGGGGTGCCTATGCCAGTAAAAACAAAACTTGGGAGGGCTGCACGTGGCTCTCCCAAGCTCTGTTTTTGCTGGCATAGAGTTGCAGGAGGCTGTCACAGCTGAAAATGGAGCTTGGAAGAGCACTCGGGCCACCACAAGTGTCCCCCCCTGACATGAGTGACGTCAAGCTAACCATGCCCACAGTGGCCACCCCGCCCCAACAACCCTGATGCAGCCCTCAATGAAATTGAGTTTGACACCCCTGACATAAACCTAGCCCAGAAAGATAAGAAAGACACTCAAAATTGCCCCACCTTGATTCACTTTGTTATAAGAGGGAGAGAGAAATGTGGTATGACTTTCAAGATTCTGTTATTATATCCTAGAGCAACAAAGTAGAGTTCCAATAGTTCATCCTATCTCTGTTTCCTGACCTGACTTTCTTCAAAGAGGTGGCAAGGCTTCATTACTTCAATAATTCCTTCTCCATTGTCCAGCCAGGCAGCACTTAGCATGACTTGAATATTGCATCAAGTTCTAGAGACATGTTTTATGGCTGCCAGGCTTCAATGTATTTTGTAAGGAAGAGTAAGTTTATGGGAATTGTGCTTTCAAGCACACAACATCAACATCTGATAAGATAGGGCATGGAGTTGCCTCACATTTGAATGGACAAGTTAACTACCTGACTTTTAATTATGGCATACTGTGGGAGTTACATTAAGCTCTTCCACACAACTTGCTAATCATGGAGCTGAAGTCCTTCAGCAAATAATGACTTCCAAGAAAGCAGATGAGATGGCTTTTTCCTCCTGCACTTATAGTTTTCCAACTTCTTCCATCACAAATCTAGTCTCTAAAATGCAACATGTGGGGTCCTTGGTACTCTATGACGTTGGCTGTTTTCTTGCAGATATTCCATTACCAATTTAGTAACATCATCAGTGTGCAGTTCAACCCTACAAATATTTTCTAAAATACATCATATCAAGGTAAGTTTAAGCGTAGGGCACATACACAGAGAGGTTTCTAGGAACATTTACCTCTTATTGCAAGGGGGAGTTACTGTTCTCCCACTTTGCCCAAAAGCCATTTCTTCCATCTTTCTTGTTGAGGTGACTGGAGAAGAATAGAATAGAATTCTTTATTGGCCAAGTGTGATTGGACACACAAGGAATTTGTCTTTGGTGCATGTGCTCT
>JANHFT010002634.1:147464-159847 GCA_032467955.1 Pseudoxenodon macrops | reverse complement strand
TCTCTCTCTCTCTCTCTCTCTCTCTCTCTCTCTCTCTCTCTCTCTCTCTCTCTCTCTCTCTCTCTCTCTCATATTTTAATAAAAAGTGTTTGTGCAGGTGGGTTCAAAGGAAGTCCATCTATCATGTAATAACCACTGAGTGAGAGAAGTTTATGTAATACCCAATAAGCAATTCAGAAGACAAACTGGATAGGAATTAGGTGGACAGATGGAAAGCGAAGTTTCTAATGCTCTGTCAGATTCTCAAAAGGAAATTCTGAGGAAATCAGAAGTTGATCCTGTTCCCACTACATTTTCCCCCCAAAAGTCATCATTCAGATTCTCTGCTCAGGAAAGGAAATATCTCTCAAACAACCCAATGGGGCACAGGTTGTCTAATGTCCTTTAAAAACAGCCAGAAAAGCACTTGCAGGCTGTGGTTAGTGGTGACATGAGGATGAACCCTAGGTTGGGGACAGAAGGAGAGAAAATGTAAGCGCCTGACAATCCCTGTTTAAAGTATTGATCAGATTTTCTTATTTGACTGTAAAGATTTTTGGGAATTCCATCTCCAAAATTAAATGATACAATCTGTATATCCATTTATTTTCACAATCCACTTTTAAAACCATTCACACTAGATTTTCAGTTGAGTAAATTTCTCATCAAAGGAACAGTAATGTAGTTCACAGAAGTGTCTTCCTATTAGCCCAGTGGTTGCTTCCTTAATCCCCTTCAGCTGATTAGCAGCACTGACCTATTTAATTGGCTTTCAGCTTGACCATTTATTTGACCTTTAAGTCCATTAAGAAGCCAATGCACTCACAGTATTAATTTGGGGGGACATCTTCCCACTGTTTTGATTCTGTAAATTTATATATAAAAAAGATCAATGTAGAATTGCTTGCTTTGTACATTCTGATCAACACAATTTCTCCCCCGTCCATAACAACAAACACACTAATAATAACAGAATTACTATAATACAACTCTATAAAACTCAAGCCAAGTGTCATACTGTCGAGGGATAATAATAACAATAATGTCAGTCATAGTGGTCTTGCGCTTAAAAATTCACCACTGGAACGGAGTCAACGTTTCTTCATCAGCTTTGGAAGACTGAGAATTCAGCTCTCCAACATGTCAGCTAAGAACCGACATCAATAATCCAAACTGCCATTGTATGTGGAATATGCAATAATAGATGGCAAAGTCCTGACAAGGCTTTGGAAATGATGGATGATCCACAATTTCACAAGTGCCACTCAATCTGTCTGGATTACATTGTGTTTTTTATACACACTAAGATATAAGAGAGAAGCATCAGGTTTCCTGCCAGAGAGCACAATAGCACCAAACCGCTGACTTCAAGTAGATGTTATTAAAATCAACATTATGTTTTCCTCGCAAATTAATGGCATCACAACAAATTGGTCTATTTCCCTTTTGTTGTTTTGTACTGTATATGACATCCTACTTGTCTGACCAATAGCCAGACACATTTAGCTGTGTAGGGACTGCCGAGTTTACACGTTGCTCAGGATACTTGAAATGAAACCTACAAGTTCTTTAGTCATACGCTGCTGTATACCTGGATGTCATTGTCGTCTTACAATAACAATTACTCTATAGTAACAAATTGAGAGGTTTATGCGCTAGCAAGCTTAATAATAAAGCTAGCATTGCTGTAGATTTGTAATATTTCATTTTCTATTGACACTTAAAAAATAATTTCTTATCCACACAACTTCTTGGGCAAAAACAAAGCTACAATAATCAAGTAAACAGCTGAAACAATTTACCTGCCCAAATGCTAGAGCTGCTCTATTGATGTGTCACTGTGAAGCATTGACAATTCAACGATCTTTGACTCTTGCACCAGTGGTGACAATGTGTCTGCATCACCTTCAAAAAACAACAACAAAAATAACCAACCACATCTGGCTTCTCCAGAGTAGATGGAGAAAGCAGCTATTAAGCAGATTTTAGTTGAAGCAAACTTTGCAGGTCTCTGTCAACAACCCTAAGATGTGTGAGAAATAATAGCCTAAGGAAGAAAAAAGAAGCAATTTACATTCTGCATTTTCTAACATTTACTGATGTGAATGATTATACTTGCTTGCTTTTTGTCAGCTTTAAATGACTGCATAATATCACACCAGACTGGGGGGGGGGAAGGAAGAAGGAGGAGAAGAAGAAACAGAGGCAGTAAAATAATGTCTTGCAGAGGGATCCTTTACAAATCTAGTCCGAACTGATTTGCATGGAGTTCCATTGGAATTACTCTATATTGTCAGAGATGAATAACGAGACCCACATGTGCAGAATATGAGCTAACTATTATGTTCTGCCTATAATACAGGAATCTCATCAGTCTGGCAGCCTACTCTTGGGAACAATTAGATAAGGCGCCTTGGGGTGGGGTGGGTGTTCCATCCTAGCCCTTTTGTGGTTCAGCAATGGCTCCAGACTAACTCCATGCTGGATCTCTCCTCCCATCAGGCTGGGTGCTTCCCAAAAATATCATTCTGAGTATTTTGAATGTGAATGAAAATTGCAATTCTATACACATTGCACTTAGCACCGAATTAGATATTTCTAATAGAATTTCAACTTCCACCATCTGTTATACCTCCTTTAGTGGCCAATAGCAATGCTGGTGAGTGGGAATTATAGTTCAACATGTCTGGAGAAGCACCGTTTAGAAGGCTGATAAAACTGTAGGAAAAACTATGTGATATAGTATGTTGCAGATAACATAATGAACTCTGGCAAGGTGATCCAGGTTTTAATTATGAAAGATATTGGAGTATTTATGGGTTCCTACAACCCAGTCTACTTTCATCATTGTATCTGCAATCAAGGAAGCTGTGGTTAAGAAGGCGCATCATGCTTAGGAAAGGTAAAGTAAAGACATAGTGAAGTTACTATTTACAACCAATGTTTTATAATTATCCACTTAATTTTAACAGAGGAGAAATCATGGCAGGTAAATTGTGTATGAAATATGTGCTTGGGGTCGGCCACACCAATTTTGAAAGCCTATTATAGTCTAAATTGGAAACAGAATGCTTGATACCAAAATCAAAATGACTTATATTCTTAGCATTTGAAATTGCAAAATACGATTTCACAAAGATATGCAAAATGTATCAATATGTGTAAGAGACCAGTTAGAAATCATGTGGAAAACTGAGATTCACAACTCCCTACGTCTACCCAAAATTCAATTGCGCTTCACTTTATTGATTGATTTATTAACTCATTAGATTTGTGTGCTGCCCATCTCATCTTACAGTAAAACATCTAAAACAGATCTGTTGGAAAAGAATACATTCAGCATTTTGAAACAAGAATAATGTACTATTGATACCTAATTTTTCAGGAGACAGACTTAAGCAAATGTTAAATTTATTCTTGGGTCAGGAACAGCCAAATTAATTAGTTTACCAGTTTGCCATGGAAAAAGAACAGATGCAAATGAAATATGCATAAACATGTTTTTTTTCCAAACTAAAAGCCTGCATTCTCACCACACATCATAAGACATATTAGACACTTGAAATCTCTTGTCTCCAAGACAAAATACAGCAGTGCTTGGAGCAAAAACTGAAAATAGCATGTTCCATTTCAATTTCAGGAAGAATTGAAGTCTAGTATATAATTTCTTATCTTGGAATATGGCCAAGGTTGATGGATAACATATCTATCCTAGGGAAAAGTGAAGTCAAACAATCCAGTTTTGCATATTATCTAAAAGATAAATTATGACAGCTATAAAAATTTGTTATGTGATTCACATGCACATGTAATTAAGCTATCATTTTTTGTGTCCAAGGACATTTTGAGACAACAGATAGCAGTTGTCTGCTACCTATACCTATATTGAATTGTGGGGAAAGAATTTACAGAAAAGATTAATTTGCAAGAAAAATTATTGGCATCCTTAAATATTTTTAGAACAACTCATTATTACTGATCTTACTCATCTGCCACTTGGACTAACGAGATCCGTATTGTAATCAGTACTATTCTCTGTATCAGTTTGGTGGATCTGAGGCCCAAAGAATCTTCTAGTAGAACTTTTTGTTTCTTGGAAAAGAAAAGATGAAATAATTAGCATCCTAAATTTCAGTTTTATGAATACCTCTGCTATCTCCAACACATAAATAATTTTGTCAAGTAAGAAATGAATGGCCAAGGACCAATGTCCTGTACTATGTACATTTTTCCTCTGTATTCCACTGTCCTACTATAATTCATTGCTTATTTATTTCTGACTTTTATATCTTGCCTTTCCTTTAATAACTCAAGATTGGTATTCCTTGCAATTCTATCCTCACAATAACAATTCTGTAAGATAAATCATGATGACACAGAGTGTCTAGTCCAAGATCACCCAGTGGCCATATTTGGCACTGAAGCTACCTTCTGTTGATGTTTAACGCATAGCTGAAAGTGTTTCTGAACCTTGGCCTCAACTTGAAGCTTGAAGGAGATGTGTTGATTTCAAGTTCCAGAATTGACTCCCACACATCCTCAAGTTGCCAAGGTTGAGAAACTCTGCTTTCAGCTCTGGGTCAAGCATCAACATCAGGTTACATTGCCTTAAAGTAACCATGCATGTAGCATAGTGTGAACCAGAGAGGGATAAATATAATGCAACACCCTTACACCCTCTAGACTAAAGTTAACTTACTAATTACAAATGCTCTTTCTTTAACTTCGAAACAAGGTTTTACATATACATTTCTAGTAGTGGTGAAATCTACTTACCTTCCCTACCGGTTCGGAAGTCCGTGCACTGTGCACCAGAAGTCTGCACACTGTGCGCACCCAGGCGCTACACTCGCACACACACCTCTTCGGGTACGAATTTTTACCCTCTGCGCATGCACAGAAGGTTTTGCGCATGTGCAGAGGGTAAAAAAACCTGGAAGTTACAGCGTCTGGATGGGTGGGTGGAGTTTCGCGCTGCCGGCACTACCAGTTCTCCAAACCACCTACCATCACCGCTATCGGTTCGGCCGAACTGGAGCATACCGGTAGGATTTCCCCACTGATTTCTAGCAAATTCTATGCCAGAAGAAACTTCTGCAACATGATGACATGATCCTTTAAGACAACTTGTGATTAGGCCTATAGATTTATTTATTATTTAAGGTGCAACATCTTAACTGTTTACTTACTTAAATAATGCATTACTTGCTCTGTTGAAGTGCGCTTAATTTTATGTTATTATTTCCAGGAAGAATACAATAGAATCAGATGATACAATAGTAGTAGACCTTATTCAGGATGACAATGAGGGGACTTACAAGGAAGAGGGAGAGGGTTTGGTGGATTGGTGTTTATGAGAACAGCCTGGTTTTAAATGTAGGAAAAACAAAAGTTTCTAGTTGTGCAGCTAATGAGCAGGTTAGCTTGGTAGCTCAACAGTAAGACACTGGTGAAGTGGGCACAGAAGCACCCGAATTTTCTGTGTCATATGAGAAGAGCACATCTTCCTTCCCCTGTCCTTACCACTTTCTATAGAGGGAAGATTGAAAGCAACCTGTCATACTGTATTACCGTTTGGTTTGGATGTATTACTGTTTCAGACAGGTAGGCTGTACAGAGTGGTGAGGATGGCAGAAAATATTATTGGAAGTTCACATCCTTCTATCTAGGACATGGCATATAAGTAATGCTTGACCAGGGTCCAGAATATTGACATGGTGCTACATATCCTTTCCATGACTGGTTTTCTTTGTTGCCCGCCGGGAAGAGGCTTCCTGGTATATATTGTATCTATATTTCTTTTCAGAGTAGGCATAAGAATTTTATTTTTAATGTGTGCCAGTGTGTACACAGAAAAAGTGACAATAAATGTTATCGTCCCATTTTTCCTTTGGGAATCCATTGGGAATGATCCAACGAGGAAAGAAAGAGTGATGACACACAAATGCTCACATTTATCTTCCTTGCTAAGAGGACTTGGAGCCATAGTCTTTCCCCACCTCAATTTCATTCCAAAATTAATTCTGCCATTTTCTTATTAGGTATGTTGACAGATGTTGCTGCTATGGAAGCACTGAAATTGCTCCAGATTTCAAAATCTGAATGTGATCAAGGGCTCTAATTAAGTCTGCAACAGATCAAAGACCAGATTTTTGGCTAGGATATTAGAATACTTCTGAAAGCTGACATTAGCTAGTTGAGAAAAGGGATGTGGATAAAGACTGTACCCAAGACAAGAGAGTATTTTTCTTGCAATTAGTGTCGCAGTGGTTAAAGCTTTGTGAAAGCAGCAGCTGTTATGAAAACTCTGCATTAAATATGCTTAGAGCAGGAAAAATACATATTGATGGTCCTGCACTTCATTGTGGGATCGGGAGGCATAGGAATGATCTCTCCGTAACCTTCCTGTCCTTTGAAATATGCATGTTTCCAATCCTTTTAAAATTTCTGTGCTCTCAATTTTTATCATGATGGGAGGCTTTTTCTTCCTGCTGGTATTATATCAAATCCTCAATATAATTTTCATGATTTAAAGTCAAGAACTCAATGTAAGCATGCTCAGTCAGATGTAATTTCAGTGCGATTTACTTTCCTGTTATCCTGGGCCTCATTGTGTGAACCTGGATGTGTTTACTCAAAAGTAAATTTTACTTTCTATTAGTGGATTTCAGTCTTAATTAGTCAGACAGGTCTGCTTCGTATTGCAATTTATTCTGTTTAAATAGAGCCACAACCTCAAATATATGCTAGTGTGTATAAATTGTATCTAGATGTACAATTTATGTTAGTAACATATCTGTGAAGCAATAAACTCCACTTAGAAGAAACAAATTCAAGGATGAAACAGTAGTGAACTTTTCTGTTATTGCCAATACAAAATACATTTACATTAACTTGGTTGGCTGATGATGAGTCCTAGAATTGGGACATCACTCCAGTAGTTTGTGGAGAAGAATGCAGAACATCCAGGAATACATCTGGAGGTGATGACATTGGCAGAACAAAGGCATGGGAAAATCTGATCTCTCATGATTTCATTACTGGAAGAAGAGATGTAAAGGACATCTAAATGAAATAATAACTGTGAAAACCTGAAATAGTCAAAACAGAAATTAAAATATTTATTTGTTTATTTGTTTATTTGTTCGTTTGTTTATACACAACTTTTAACAGATGCTTAGATGATATATAGTTCACGGCATGAATTCATACATCCAGAATCCAGTGGAAAAACTAATGAAAAATGACATTAAGAATGTGTTGAGTTACAATCCAAAAAGGTACAGACTCACTTGTTAGAATTACTGGGCCTTGAGTGAATATTGATGTTCTACTAGTGAATGCATATACACAGATGATGAAAGAATATGAGAAATTATATTGTAAACTGAAAATATGCAATATCAAGAAAAGACACTGTACTACCAATAATTGCAATGTATAAGTTGGAAAAAATGGTGAAACTGGATTTTTAAAAATGTGTTTCAAATAATATTTTTACTCCTATCAACTGCCTGGACTAGTCCTTCTAGTTTTCTTAGCAAGGCAAGGGTTTTTGAAGTGGTTTGTCACAGTGGTGAAATCCAATTTTTTTTACCACCGGTTCTGTAGGCATGGCTTGGTAGGCGTTGCTTGGTGTGGTGGGCATGGCTTGGTGGGCGTGGCAGGGGAAGGACACTACAAAATCTCCATTCCCTGCCCACTCTGGGGCCAGCCAGACGTAGTATTTGCCAGTTCTCTGAACTACTCAAAATTTGCACTACTGGTTCTCCAGAACCTGTCAGAACCTGGTGGATTTCACCCCTGGTTTGTCATTGCCTCCTTCCTAGGGCTGAGAGACTATGACTGGTGAAGCTGACTTTGGGCCTCAGGTGGGACTAGAACACCAAGCCTTCAAGTTTCTAGTCTGATGCCTCAAGCACTGCATCAAACTAGCTATCTGAGTTGAGTTGGATAAACATTGAAATATTCTTGGAAGTAATGTATGGTATTACTTAAAGGAGAGTTTTTTCAATGCGGTTATTGGAGGCTGAATAGCACTACCTGGCCTCTAACTACTAAGCAACTCATCACCTTCTTCTGCCTATGGGTAGTGTATTTCAATGAAACAGGATCTACACTTGGGACCTAACTTATATTACAAAAATATCCAAGAGTAGGATTCCTTTGAAAAATGGATCTTCTATTGTGCCTATGGCCTTCCTGTCTGGCCATAAAGTCACAAGCCGTGAGATGTGGCTTTGCATCAAAGAGGTGACATTTGTAGCCTACATATAAAAATCGCCAAGCACAACTCTTGGTATCAAGAACTTTTTCAGCTACCCCATCTAATCAGAAATAGGCCACCCCATTCTAGAGGAAATTCAAACTAATTTTAGTGATGGAGAGTGATTCAGAAAAATAAAATGAACTCATTTCTTCCTGGGAGGGTTATTCATATACAACCAAATCTTTAGTCACTATATGTTACAGAGAGCAATTAATTTTCTAAGAACATTCATACAAACTGATCAACAGGGAACAAAATTGGAGGGCAGGGGAACTGTTTACGGGTACAAGAGAGGCACAGCAGACACACTGACAATTCTGATGCTTACAAAAAACAGAAGTTGTCAGAAATAATCAACTGTAGGAGGAATAAATTAATGAGGGTGGGCTAAGGAAGAGAATTGAAAAAGAACTGTGCTTAAACCCACTTCAAAAAATATGTTAGAAAAGCAGAGGAAACAGAAGGCTGAAGCAATAATCAAAGAACACAAAATCCGTCTTGTTATATAACAAGCACTATTACCCATCCATTCATTCCTCATGAGAGACTGGGTAGCAGTGGGATATTACCGTACCCCATTCCTAAGAGGTCTGTAAGGGGCATGCATATCACGCACTAGCGTTCCTACTGTCCATGTCCTAATATTCTCTTTTATTTGTATCCATTTCATGTATTCATAATCATGTTTATACTTGATGAAACACTATACATGCTTGATGAAAATAAATAAACTTAAACTTAAACTTAATTATGGGAATTAAATGCCAGCCTTTTGGCTTTTCCCATCTGGTGCACTTTTGCTACCCATCCAAGATCCTGTGGTACAAGTTGCCTAAGATTTTTTGTTGAGGAAGTTGCCTAAGATTATTTGTTAAGGAAACCTGTGGTGATCTAGTTACAAGCATCACCCATTCTCAAAGGTTTCCTACCAACATTAACCTTATTAAGCCCGTGACATCTATGAAGGAATGATTTTAGGGGGAAAATCAGACTTGATTATTAAAGTCTCCATTCTTCATAGAATGCATAGGCCACAGTGGGTCCATTCCTTTTTTTAAGCAAGTATAAGAGGTGATAGAGAGTAGTAACAGCTCACATCTTCTGTAGTTTAATTGCTGCTGTTTGCTTCTCTTGTTTTTCCCCCCTTCATCAAGGTTATGAAAGGCTGACCATTTCCAGGTCTGGGGCAAATCAAAGGAAAAAAGGAAAGTTTTTTTTCCTTTGCTAGAATCCGGCAAACACAACTCTGCAGCTGTTATCTATATTTCAAAGGGAAATTTTCATTGCCATCAATGTTATGTCTGGAGAGGCTCAGGGGTGGGTTCTAACTTACCTCGCCACCGGTTCAATGCCTCCCGCGCCAAGTGGGCACACCTTGTGCACGCGCGCATGCGCAGTAGAAAAAGCCCCGAAAAATTCCCCCCCAAAAAAGGCAAAAAATGAGATGTCAACGCATGCACAGTGCCGGAAACTTGGCTTCTGCACATGCGCAGAAGAAAAAAAATCCAAAAAAAATTCAAAAAAACATTTCCCCCCCAAAACAAAAATTCAAAAAAAAGATGGCGCCACCCATGGAGCAGAAGTGGCTCTGTGACATCACCAGCGGCCTACTACCCACTCGGTAGAACCGATCCAAACTGGTAGGAACCCATCTCTGGAGAGGCTCTTCCTGCTCCATGACTGTGGCACAGTCATGGTAGCTTAAACCTAGGGTGTCCAAGCTTAGCAACTTTAAGACTTATGGACTTCAACTCCCAAAATTCCCTAGCCAACATAACTGTTTAAAGTTATGGCATTAAAGGGCTCGTGTGAGGTGCCGGGGTGGAGGGGTGCGGGGTGATTTTATTATATTAATGTATTATGTGTCAGGGTAATGCTACGATGATGTAATACTGGGAATGAGTCAGCAAGGTGTTTGAGCCTGTAATAAGAAGAGGCCCTGTTGGGGCATATCTCTGTCTCTCCGTGTGTGCTTCCATGCTGTAATTGCCAATTGCTGTTTGTTTGAGGTCTGACTAAAGTACGTGTATGTATACATTCTTTTTAGATAAAACCACTATTTAAAGACAAACCTCTGTTACTGTATTTGCTCCTGGGTTGTCTCACACAGTCATAGACTGTGAGCACTCTGACAATATGATTCTTCTTTTATTCGTTTTTATTCTTTTTATCTGGGGTTTGATATTCTGTAAGCCGTCTTGAGTCGCCATGTGCGAATAGGCAGCAATATAAATTCCCTAAATAAATAAATAAAATAAATAACTGGCTGAGGAATTGTGGGAGTTGAAATCCACAAGTCTTAAAGTTGCAAGGTTGGACACCCTGCACTTGATATGTACATATTAAATAGTAACTGAAACTGCATCTTAATTAATTAATTAATTAATTAACACTTCTTATTCTTATGGCCCAAAGTCAGTTCACTCACTGATAATGTCGTGCCTGTTTCTCAAAACAGTGCTCCAGAGAAGCAGTGACATGTTGCTATAACATAACAACCTATGAGCCAACTCACAAACCTAAATCAAACAATGCATCTATCCGCACATTTACAGCGTGACCTCATTCATTTATTAGGCCAGAGAATTCCCACTCCTAGACCGTACAGGAAACGGTTGAGCTTTTTTACCCCCCATAAGCCACAGCCTATTTGGAAAACATAAACCAATCAATAAACTAATCCTATTTCTGAAACATTAACACCCCCTCCTGGGTGTTAAATTTGCATAGAAGCAGATTAACTTAATGCTGACCCAGTGGGGGGAAATGAGGAAACTATTTTGTACAAACTCACCACTTGCCTTTCCATTTAGGGAATAAATTAGGCTTCTTTTAAGGACCAAAAACATGGTTGCTGCGCTGAGCAGCCCATGTTAAGTTTTTCTTTTGTGTAATGTATAATCTTTCCAATAGGAGTTGTAATTTTTTTTACAGTAAATCACTTTCTACTTAAGCTTTCTATGTTTAGTTGCAAAATATGAATCTGGGATCCAGTATCTTTTCTCAGTGATTTTCTTAAAAGAATTGTTGTAGTGTAATCACTCCCTTTGTAGTTTTTGACTATGAGGGATGCAATATCCAATTCAGTTGCCCTCTGTATAGACTTTTAGCTGCTCTGTTAAAACAGAACATTGCCTAGGATATACCATCATGGAGGTAGTCTATAATAGATACTGAATTATAACATCTATCCTATTGCAATTCTATGGCTCCATATTATGGTGATTTCATTATGGATTTGTCTTAATTTAAAAGATTATGTTCTATCTATCTATCTATCTATCTATCTATCTATCTATCTATCTATCTATCTATCATCTCTCTCTCCCTCTCTCTCTCTTATTTCTCATCTATCTGCTGACACTTTATTTAAACTAAATTTGTATATCAGTGATTGCATGACCTCTGTAAATACCATATGTTTAAAAATAAAACAGTAAGTCAAGCAACAAAGAACACAAACTGCAAACAAAGAACAAGAAATGCTGAACATACAGCAGACAACCACAGTAAGGCCATTATTTGGAAGCATTTTTTGCGCACGACCCCCAGTCTCACAAGGGGTGTTAACGTTGGTATTCCCCATCACTTGAGAACCGCACATATGTTGACGCTTTAGTTGCCCTACAGCTGCCACATCCTTTATATTATGCTAAGCTCCTCCCCTTGGGGTTTTTCACACTGTCCCTTCTTTAGGATGACCTCTCTCCCACCTCTGACCTCTTTTGGAGTTTTTGCCCTCACTTTAACAATGATTTATGATGTGCCTGTGCAAAGGTTGGGACCAGTTTTATAGCTGGCTTCAGATATTTCTTCTTAGGCTAGAAGACAGAAGTAGTGCTCAATAAGTGCTAAGTAAATAAACAAAAGGATACAGCCAGCTTCCTCTTTTCTGTTAACTCCTGGCTCCTTTAAAAACTCTTTGTCGGAGATGTTTACCAAGTCCTCCAACAAATTAACAGTTACCTATAATCATTTGGTAGAGTAATGAAAACTGTCAAGGCCCTAGAAGAATCCGGAAGGAGTAATTCCAAATTGAGTTGCCTCACAGTTCAATGAAAAGGCAACTGCTAAAGATAATTCAAAAGCCTGAAGTATTAGACAGGGAATCTATTTTTCTTTGAGTCTGACAGAT
>JANHFT010002634.1:127560-140033 GCA_032467955.1 Pseudoxenodon macrops | reverse complement strand
TGGGAACAGGAGAAAATTAAGTATTAAATTTGATGGTGAAACGTAACCAATAATTAAATAAATATGATGTTATCTTTCTAAACTATGTAGATGTTACGGTATAAATATGTACCCTGACAATAGATTTTGTAAGTCGCACGTGTGTGTTTTATAAATAAAAGAAAAAATTATTTGGAAAAAGAAAAAAAAAGAATTTTCATTTGTGCATTTCTTGGCAATTAATCCTAGAAATTCTGTGCTTGTTTGGCTAATTGAGAAAAATATATGCCAGGATTATTAACATACTTCTCCTAACATCTCTAAGTGCCTCTCCACTTTTAACAAATTGGTTAGCAGGTGGCAGCTATGTACATCTCCATCCGGTATATGAGTTGTGTCCCTTTTATATACTCATGAAAATATATGGGATAATGTACATGCTATAGTATAGTGCAGAGGTCTCCAAACTTAAGACTTGTGGACTTCAACTCCCAGAGTTGTCCAGCCAGCTGTACCAGAATAATAGTATTTTATCAGACCACAGATTATCTAAGTACTGTCCAAGACTTTTTTTATTATGGCACCCAATGCTCCAATAACCCCTGGCACTCCAACTGCTTGCTTATTCCATATTCTTCCAACTTCTATTTTCAGATCCTCATGCTTTGTCTTCTTTGACTTCTAGTTTACTATCCTCTGGTATGGCCACATCAATTATATACACTTTTCATATTAAATCTGGTATGTTATATGCCAAGAGTTTATCAGTTTGTTTATGATTGTTGGCCACATAGTCAGCCAGATGTGTAGACTGGATATGGCACTTTTATTCACCTATCCTTCCCAAACATCTGGGATAAGCAAATGTTGCTTGATGATGTTAAATATATTGTTGTAAGATGTAAGCTGTTCCACATAAAGATGCTGTCTGCAGCTGACCGATGATGTTCAAATGGTGCTCCAGATAATTTTGGAGATTGCACCCAGGATAATTATTACTATTACTATCTTTGCTTTGCTTTTTTGCCACCACTGTTCCAGTTCTATTTGCAGGTCTTTGTGTTTTGTAATATTTTTCAGTTCTTTCATTTCTATTTTGCTGTTTCCCCTATACAAACATTTTTTTTTGTCTTTCTTATCAACAGTTGTTAAAACTAAGGTGTTATATAGAATCATAGGACTGGAGGGGAGCTTGGAGATCCTGTAGTCCAACCCTCTGCCCTTGGTAGGAGCTCTTATTCATCCCAGACAATGGCAGATACTTGTCTTTTTGAATTCTAAAGCCCTTGAGCACTTTAGCATCTTTTCTCCCCCTATTACTTAGCAATTATTCATAGGCTCCTTGCTAGTTTAGAGGTGCTAGAAAGAAATAGGAAGAAAATAGCAGAGAAGCAGAAATATAGATATGGATACAGAAATACAGATACTGATAGACATACAGATAGATAGATATATGTACTCTGTGTGTGTGTGTGTGTATATATATATATAGAGAGAGATATTTCATTGTGTTAGAGTATGAATTCAATCCTTTTTAAATGGATTGAATTATCCAAATGGATAGGTCTCCTTGATATCCCATTGAGTTGGGATGAATAGCATGAGTGATATGCAGTCTTGAAGCTGCTTGTGGGCATTACGTTCACCTTTTCAACTCTTCTTTCAACTCTGTTTTTATTGGTGTCTTTTTATATGATTTTATAGCTTTTATCTGTAAATTTCCCAAAGTCACTGAGATAGTGAGATGGGTAGTGTATAAATCCATCTAATGAATTTCAAGGCACTCAAGAATAACTAATTCATTCTGGATCTACTTCTTTTCATTAAAATCTATCTTGCAAAAAGAATACATCCTTCTACAGTACATAAAAACAGGGTTTTATGAATGCTGTACTGCTTTTCGAATTTCAACTTCTATGAAAAAAGGTTTCTATGTTCTATTACAGAATTGGCTCATTTTTATTGGGGTACCCTCTGATGAATTATGTGATGCAGTGTATTAATTATTTTAAATGGTCTAAAAGTGTATTTGGAAAATCATTTATTGAACTTCAGTTTCTAATCAGGAAGTTATATTTATTTTTCACCTCGGTATTTGTATTAGTAGGATTACAGTTTATTTGAAGTAAAGTGATAGTAGAGCTGTGTTTCATTATCTGTAATATTGGTTACTACAGTAGGGCTTACTCTAAAGAAATTTATTCCAAAAAGAAACATTAAATGAACAGATGTTTGAATTCTTTCACGTAATTTGATATTTAATGTTGAGCTGAAATTTCAGCTATTTATACTCCCTTGGTATCATTATCACTGATAATATTTGGTTTAGGGCTGTCTTATACTGTCAAAACTTTTGAAATCAGTATTTGCTCCACAAATTATATGCATAAATAGCACAGTAATGCATTATTTTCAGGGAATGTAAATTGGCTTAAAAAAAGTTATAAAAGTTGTCGACTGACCCACACTGTATTTGTGCATTTGATTTCTGTTTCTTAAATTAAGAAGATTGTCCTTGTCTTTGTTAAATTTCATACAGTTACTTAAAGCAATTTAACCAATCTGTCAATTTCATTTTTCCTCCTGCTTTCTGGAGTATTAGCTAACACTCTCAATTTTTGTATCAACTTCCAATGCAATACTCCACCTCGCCATCTTTTCTGCAAAAACGTCAATGAAAATAATGAAGAGTTGGAGGCTCAGGACCGAACCTTATGATCCTCCACTGAATATGTTCCTCAATTTCAGGAGCAACAATTGAAAAACACTAATTGAATGCAGTGTCTGAACCTATTATGTACACATAATTGGCATGCCATTCAGTAAACTGGCTTCCTAATCAGCATGTCATGGAGTGTTTCATTAAATGCTTTGCTGAAATCAAGGTATATTACAGCATTCTTAACAACCATTAGGGGACCTTACTCTCAAAAAATGAGATCAGATTAGTTTGTCAAGACATACTGATGCTTGGAAATTGCCATATTGCTTTTTATTCATCTTAGGGTTCCTTTCCTCATTCATTTCTTTTTCAGAGGTGCCTCTAGGGCAGGGTTCTCCAACTTTGGCAACTTTAAAACTTATGGACTTCAATTCCCAGAATTCCTCAGCCAGCCAACTTCTGGGAGTTGAAGTTCACAAGTTGCCAAGGTTGGAGACTATTGCCCTGTAGGCAACTCTGAAAAAGAAATTAATTACAAAAAGACCCTAAGACAATGATGGCGAACCTATGGCACATGTACCACAGGTGGCAGGCGAAGCCATTTCTGAGGGCACACGAGGCATTGTCCTGTCAGCTACAACGTGCTTGCACGCACTGGTCAGCTAATTTTCAGCCTTGATTTTCGGGCATTTTTCACCTTCCGGAGGCTTCAGGAGTTTTCAGGAAAGCCTCCAGAGGGTGAAAAATGGCCCTATGGGCAAACCGGAAGTTCGGGAACGGACTTCTGGTTTGCCCATAGGGCCGTTTTTCGTCTTCCAGAGGCTTCAGGATGGTTCCCTGATGCCTCCAGAGAGTGAACAACAGCTCAACGGGCAAAACGGAAGTCCCGTTGGGGCATTTTTCACCCTCCGGAAGATTCAGGGAAGCTTGCTGAACCCCCTGGAGGGTGAAAAACAGCCCAATTGGGGGGGGGCATGCATGTGCATGTGCAGTGCAGTATGTATGGGGGAGTTGTGTGCACACACACATGTGTGTGCGCTAGAGTGCGCGCCTGCCATTTTTGGCACGCAAGAAGAAAAAGGTTAGCCATCACTGCCCTAAGATGAGTGAAAAGTTGAAGTCCACAAGCTTCCAAGTTTGGAGACCCCCTGCTATATGGGTGTAGGGGGGAGTGAAAAGATCAAGATGGTGGACTAAGATGGGGGCTTTAATTATGTGTATTATTATAGCTGTCATCTTGACCCCCTTCCCCCCTCCCAAGCCTTTCCATTTCCCCTGCAAATGCCCCTGTTCATGAAGACAAGTTAGGAATTTCCTGGAAGGATCATGCTTGGCGGAGCTTGTCCCCTCCCAAGAGACTGCAGGGCCATTAAAGTCTTCCATCACTATGACTTCATGCCTCCCCAAAGATCAGAAAATTGAGGAACTTATCAGTTCATTAGCTTATCTGAATTCTCAATATGTTTTAAAGTTACAGCTTGTCTGCTTGGAAATGAAAAGTGGGCCATTTTTTCCGATTTAATTAGCCTTTGACAAGTAAGGTAATGTACTTTAAAGTACCCCTTTAACTTTAACCGAGCCATTCATTTTAGAAGATCTTCAGTGAAAACATTGGTTTTCGTACTTTTGTGGTCCAAATCACCTGAAATAATTGTTTTTTATTGCAGTTTTATTCTTTAATTGTTGGTTTCTTAGAAGGTTAAGCAAACCCCAGACCTTATTTTGTCATGTTTTCAATTTCCTGTATTTAAAAAAAAGAACCACTAAAGCATCTCTTTAATTGTATTATGGTTCTGCGCATTCACTTTATGTGCCAAAATATACTTTGTCTGGATATGGGTATGTATGATGTTACACCCATTGCAGATGCAGCCACAAAAAGTGTTACTTCTAATTCAAGTCAATAAACATATTAGGCCTGTGTTGGTTTTAATGTTCACAGCAACGATTTTCCCACCATTTCCTGCCTATTTACAGTCATACAAAAGCCTTCAATAAAATACGTTTCTAAACACATTGCAATAATTGGGGTAATCACTCTTTAATTTAATCACACAATATCATGGGAGAACAAACATTTTCAGTTTCCAACCTTTCCACATTTTTCCTTCTATCTCTTACCATCGCAACCACAATAAAAGTCATTAAGCAGAACAGATGGAAGATGGGTTTTGATTAACTAAGAATTCCATGTTCGGAAGCAATAAAAATGGATAGACATTGCATGTAAGGATTGAATCCAAAGGTCTTGAGATAAGTAAGTTTTGGCTGGATCACATTTGACTCACCGGCAAATGGTAGTTAAAATTTAAAATGTGGAATTATTTCCAAGAAGGCTTTAGATTAGAATCATGTTTACTCAAATTGTGGCTCTTTGATCGCATAAATTCACCTGGGGATAAAAGATAGTTTTGAAAACTATCTAAGATCCAAGATGACCCAAGAGAAAGAGGAAAGAAAGCCATCCATTCCAGAAGTGAACTGTATGATGTATTAGTTTTAAATCAACTGTACCTTCTAAAGTTTGAGATTTCTATTTAAAAAACAACAACACTATTGGGTCTTTATCCAAGACTGACTTTAGTAAAGTCAAACTTAGGACTTGGAATTGGTTACAAATGGTCTCTTTTAGCTTTGAAAATTAGCACAGCTTTTTGAAATTAACACAATATTTTTGCTACATGTGGGTTAGCTTAAATTAATCTGACCCCATGGCCAAGAGAAAATTCACTTTGAGACAAACATGGAAAATGACAACATTAAAATCTACCACATTTACCATAATAAATGACACAGGATACTGAATCTAAATTATACTGTCTTTCAACTAATATGTCCACCACCTGCAGTCATGGCCTTATGATGTACATAGAGTCTTTGAGATGATCTGGTAGCAGGTTAATATATTTTGTGGTATGTATGCATATATAGGGAATGAATTGTCTCCAGAAGTTGTGGGTGCTTCAACACTAGAGGTTTTAAACAAGAGATTGGACAACCATTTGTCTGAAGTAGTATAGGGTTTCCTGCTTGAGCAGGGAGTTGGACTAGAAGACCTTGAAGGTCCCTTCCAACTCTGTTACTCTGGTGTTATCACTGTAAAGTTTTGTAATATTTTTATTATGTAAAGTTGTCCATTATGTAGATTTACTTAGCTGATTTTTCCTTGTGAAAAATCTGCAATAAGCCACATAGTAGTAGCGGTGGTAGCAGGTTAATCAATATTAGGCTAATAGGAATCTAAAATAGCAATAGCACTTAGACTTATATACTGCTTCACAGTACTTTACAGCCCTCTCTATGCAGTTTACCGAATCAGCCTATTGACCCCAACAATCTGGGGCCTTATTTTACTGACCTCGGAAGGATGAAAGGCTGAGTCAACCTTGAGCCTGGTGAGATTCAAACAGCCGACAGTCAACAGAAGTAGCTTGCGGTACTGCATTCTAACCACTGCGCCACCGCAGCTCTTGGGTGATGCCCCAGTTGGGTGATTCCCCCCCACCAGTTTTTCTCATTTTGACTCCCTCTCTATCTCTTTTTTCTTCCTCATTTTGGCATCCCTCCTCCTCACTCCTCTGGTGCTAGACTCACATTCATTGCTTCTGTTATATCCAATCAGTTTCTGAAGTTAGGATAAGGAAAAATATATAATAGGTACAATAGATTATCTTTCTGATTTTAGCTGTTAGCAATCTGAATTCTTAAAATTATTTGGCTTTGGTCCAGTCTAGACAATCGTCTAAACTTCCTTCACAGAATGCACCTCTGAATCTAATCCTTTACTGGCAAATTGTGATCAGGGGACTGCATCATTGGGCATTTTCCATTGTGCGAAGTCTCAGTTTTGCAGCAGGAAAAAGCTGGGATCTGGCATTAATGGAAGGTTACCAGTGTTGGGATTGAACGACTGGCAGTGGCCCAACAGATTTCCCAAGCAGATCTAAAATCACATCTCCTGAAATCAATCTCTCTCTCTCTCTCTCTCTCTCCCTCCCTCTCCCCCTCTTTCACACACACACACTCACAATGTTCTCAAAAACTGAAATGTTTTCTTACTGCTTGCTACATTTAGTTAATCCCAATAAAACAATTGTCTAGTCTAGGCCTATCCAACCTTGGCAACTTTAGAACTTGTGGACTTCAACTCCCAGAATTCCCCAGCCAGCAACCTTCACAGCCTAGTGCCTTCCGAATGCATAACTCTTGTGCCTAGATTGGGAATACCCAGACTGGGGAAGGATTCCCTGTTTTGATTTTTTGTGGGGAGAGAATTTTCCCAATTGGATATATTTTACTTCCTTTACTGTTATTTAAAACTATTCCTTCTGATTGTTTCTATTTTCTCGATATCTATCTATCTTTATAACAGAACGAGCCAGCAAAGGTTTGCGTGGCTAGGAATTCTTGCATCGGACAAGCAACGCCCTGGTTACGAATACTTCAGATATTAATTCCTTGCATTTCTCAAGAGCTTGTTCCATTTTTCAGAATATCCAGTGCACAGAAATGTGCAGCCCTGCCTGCTTTCCCCTGCCCCAACCATTCAAACGGGGTAATTGGATTTTGCACTTGGTACAATACCTGTGGCCGGCAGAAATAAATAAAAATTAAGCCGAAGCCAAACAACCCACCATCATGACAGCAACCATGACAATTAAAGGACAAACATTTTCCAGATTTTGGGTCTCTCCACACTCTTCAGTGAAGAGAGCCTAGATTCCAATATCAGCTGAAAAAGGGGTGATTAATATAAAGTGAGTGGAGTCTGTTTCTTTAAGACAAGCTCATAAATCGTGAAAGATCACCACTTCTTTTCAAAAGAGTCTGCACGGTCTGAGTTTCCCTTCTGGGTCACTAAAGGCATTGAAGTTTTAATGGCATGCCATGGCAGATTACACGATACAGCTGTCCCGGCACCGTGAAAATTAAGTTATGCCCCGTGTCAGCAAGGTTTTTTTTTTACCCTCCTCTTTTCCCTCCCTTCCCCCTCTCCTCTCCCTCTCTTTTCTTTCTTTCTCTCCCCCTTCCCCTTTTTCCATTCCTTTTTCTACTGAAAAGTGCACATCGAAGCAGAAGTTCGAAAGACCAGAGGGAGCCATGACTGCCTGACTGCTGTCAAGCTTCAGCTATTGAGCATTAGTAAATGGAGCTGATGGGGCCTGAGTGAAGAATCGCCCAAATGGGGAGCTTTTGTTCTTTGGCTCTCAGCAAGACCCAGACGCACACACAACACCCCCCCCACACACTCTCCAAACCACTCTTCTTCCTGTCTCTCGGAACCCCACCCCCACCCCATTAGATTCCTCTCCTGTTTCTCCATTGCTAGCCGTTTTAGCTTATTCACCTTCAGCTGCTCAGCATAATCATACCAACCTGTTAGGAGTGAAAGCAAAGGTCCAAGTTTATGGAAATGAGCAGCTTCCTAGTAAAACTCTGGCGTAAAGTGTTAAGTACGCACGTTCCTAATCCTCCCATGGAGCCCAGGGCAGGTTGGAGGGTTCACTTCCGGATTACTCCTGAATTTAGAAAGAGTATCAACATTTAAGGTTCAATTTTAGTAACACTGTCTTGTGATAGGATGCGCTGAAATCAGCGGAGGTTTCTTTGGAGTAGAATGTCATAGGGTAGGACCAGGGAATGCAACCTATACAGGCAGCAGAACAATTTGCCAATTGTTGTGAAGTTCCATATTTTTTAGTATATTCAGAGTTGGCACATACACACAATCTCTGTCTGTCTGTCTATCTGTCTGTCTGTCTGTCTGTGGTGTATGTGTATGTGTGTGTGTAAGCTTAATTAACTGCAATCAATGTGGATGCCTCTTCACTGAAGATGGTTATGGATCATAATGGTTCACGTTGGTCCACATTAGGTTTAGCAAGCCAGCAAGCCAGCTTCCCTACCTAATGGAGAACTAGAACTTGGGCTTGCCCGCTCTTCCAGCATGTTCTGTATTGTGTCCCAATAAACCTTTCTGGTGGCCTCACATTTGCCCATTTCTGTTTTTCTGCCAATGGCAGAAAATTAGAGAAATAAATTCTCTTAATTCTGACTGACCTGTGCAGTCATTTCTATAGCAGAGAAAACAATATTGGGCCTTTTTCTATCCATCATTTTAGTAGATGAAGAGAAATCAGGCTTTGCTAATAGGAAATGGGAAGCAGCTATATTAGGAAACAGATGTCGGGAAGAGAAAATAGTAGTGAGAGACCAGAGACATTTTTTATTATGATACCCAATGCTCCAATAACCTCTGGCACTCCAACTCCTTCAGTTTCTAGAGTCACTATTGATTGTAGGGAGTTTAGACCCATTAGATTGGACCACCCCTTGGTGATTGGTGAACTCAGGTGAGTTTCAGAAGAGCTGGGGGTTATCTCTGTTGGTCTGCTGCATGGTCTATTCAAATCCTAGGTTGCCACAGAAGAAGAAGATGGTTGAGGCCTTAGATTGGCTCGCCCCAATGCAACCTCTCTTCTCTCATTGAACCTTGTAACTCCCCATGGTTTATGGAGGTGCTGAAGGAAATGAAATGGGAGAACAGATGCCTAGATTGTCTCTAATGCTCAATGAAAGATGGGTTTAATCAAACTTGGGTTAGAACAGGGGTGTCAAACTCGATATCATTGAGGGCCACATCAGGGTTGTGTTTGACGTCGGGGGGCCGGGGGGCTCAAGGCCAGAATGGTCGTGGCTAGCTCAACGTCACTCCTGTCAGGGGCGCCTGTGATGGCCCGTGTGTTCTGCCAGTGAAAACAGGTCCCTGAGCTCCATTTTCACTGGCAGAGGATTGCAGGAAGCCTTGGCAGCTGAAAACGGAGCTTGGGAGCCTGTTTTCGCTGGCAGAAGCACAGTCCTTTGCTGTTTCCAGGTCAGCCCTGTGGGCCATATCTATGTACTCCATAGGCCAGATCCAGCCTTCGGGCCTTGAGTTTGACACTCCTGGGTTAGAACAGCTATTAAGGCCTACCTCATGGCGGTAAGGGTGCCAAAGCACCCCTTATTATATCTGGAGATTGCCACCCTGCAGCCCTGCTTTTGGGTGACACAAAGAGTGTAGAGGAAGTCACTCAGATTTGTTCCAGTTGGATGCTGGCCTTATCCAAACCTAGGTAGAGGTCTTGAATGATAATCTAGGAATGGGTCAAACCTGTTGAATCTGAGAAGTTGCAACTGGACAGAAACTGAAGGACTGTTAATTCAATAACCTTATTTTGAGATCCATGCCCCACCTAGCTTGTCAAAGAGGCCTAAGAGTGTTGTTTGAGTGAATTGTGGTAGCGGTTAATTCTTCTTTAAATGAGGGAGTTTGGAAGTGTTTAGTTTTTTCCCCAGCTTATCTTTGAAAACACAGGGGTCAGAGCTTCATAAGCAATTTTACATATGAATCTTACGCTGGAAGATCATTCAACCATATTAAAAAACATTTAAATTAATTTTATAAAAATAAAATCTTTCAAAGAATACACAAGTAAACAAGAGAGTAGGAGGATAATATTGTCAACTAAATGAAGACCTCTGACTCTATTGATCCTGGGGTTTAATTACATTTGGTGGTGTGCTTATATCTGTATGTGAAATCAGGAATAAGAAGTTGGTTTCTATATTGGCTGAAAGCTGAACCTGGTTTGATCCTGGTTAACTGTTTGGATGGAAGCCTACCAGAGAATCAAAAGAATACAGGTAGCCCTTGACTTATAACAGTTCATTTAGTGACCATTCAAAGTTACAATGGCATTAAAAAGTGACTTACGACCATTGCAGCATCCCCATAATCATGTGATCAAAATTCAGGTGCTTGGCAACTGACCCATATTTATGATGGTTGCAGTGTCCCAGAGTCATGTGATCCCCTTTTGCAAACTTCTGACAAGGAAAGTCAATGGGGAAGCCAGATTCACTTAATGCACTTAACAGTGGTCACTTAGCAACATAAATGTTGGTTCAATTGCGGTCATAAGTCAAGGATTACCTGTATATGCTACCCTGGAATGTTGGGGAAATATCCCAAAACTACGATAGCCAATGACAATTCACTTTCATATTATTGCCAAGAAATTATAGGGATATGTTCATAACGTCATGAGAAATTAAACAAAACGTGGCTTCCCTCTCATTTCCAGAAAAAATTGTTAAGAGCGCAGGAACAGGCTTTTCTCACATTCTATACTGTTTTGTATATTGTCCTAGAAATGATTGTACTCATTGCTATCTTTTATTAAAACTACCATTTACAGGATATAAATGGCAAAAATGAAGAGAGAACCCAAGTTCTCTGCAGACCTGAAGACTAAAGGTTAGTTTTCAAATCAAATCAAAACCTGGTCTATTGATACAAGCTTCCTTCTCTTAAGAAGCACATTTTGGAGGAATGTGTTGGGAGTCCAGCCAGCTAAACACATTTGTCGTAAACTAAACATGGCTTTATGTTTTCTCGCTGATGCTTTTATTTCTCATACTTGCCTTTCTGCTCTTGACTAATTTCTTGATCCCATTTCATGGGTCACAGAGCAAAACACCAACCACTTAGTAGACATATTTACCTTCTCTCTCTCTCTCCCTCTCCCTCTCCCTCTCCCTCTCTCTCTCTCTCTCTCTCTCTCTCTCTCTCTCTGTGTGTGTTTGTGATCAAAAGTCCAAACCCACAAGCATCCCAAATATTATAAGCAAATATGTTGCTGATTATAAGGGTGACTTTTTCCAATTTTGGTTTTAATGATACGTAATTTTTATAGGTACTAATTTTGTATAAACGCTTGAATCCGATAAATGCAAGAAATTAGCTCCCTTTAAACTCTCCATTAACTAAAATCTAGTGTGGATTAAAAAAAAGACTGAGTGATGAAACATTGAAACCAAATACTTTTCTGGGAATGATGTAAGATTAGATCTTTACAATACGCATGGATCAATTTGTCAAAGAACGTGAACTTTATATGTATTTCTGTGAATACACTCACATCTCTCTCTCTCTCTCTCTCTCTCTCTCTCTCTCTCCCTCCCTCCCTCTGTGTGTGTGAGAGAGAGAGAGGGAGAGAGAATATGTGTGCGAAGGTCTGAGAAGTCCTAATCCTCTAGCTCTCATGGCCTATAGATTTAGACTCCATCTGGTATAACTGGATTAAAAATCTTTTCTTATTTCAAAGGTTTGATCTCAATAAGGGTTTGATGTGATGAAATCAAAGTGGCAGGTCTGATTGGAAAACAATTTGATTCAGAATTTCCTAACTTCCAAGTCTTGTGTTGAAAGTCCAGAGTAGGAAAGTGGCAGCAAACATAAATATATTAGTACATTGATAAGGATTGACTATGTTTCATGCCAATCAATTTGATGGCGAACTGCAGAATATTATTTTTAAACAATGAATTTCAAAATCAATATTGATGCTGGATTAAAAACAAATGGAAATATACCGTATTTTTGGGAGTTTAAGACGCACCCTCAAAAAGAGGGCCAAAACCCTGGGTGCGTCTTATACTCCGAATGTAGCCCGTGCGTCACATTTTTGGGTAGTTGCGGGCGGCAGGATCCTCACTCCGCTCCCAAGACACCCCCATCTTCCTACTGTAGGCATTGAAAGCCTGGTTCATCAAGGCACGATATAGAAGCAGCACTTCAGTCCTCCTAGACGCTGCTGTCTCTTAAAATGGTGCCAGGCTTCCCAGGAAGCCCTCTGCACCTTTGCTGCCTCAGTCAGCCTGATTCCCCAAATGGCCCAGGGAAGCGCAAAATGGGTACTGTGCAGGGGATGTAAGGCAAGGCGCTGCCACCCAAAAACATTGTTGCCGCGATCTCTGCTGCCTGGAGCCACCTGAAAACATGGTGCTC
>JANHFT010002634.1:105807-116884 GCA_032467955.1 Pseudoxenodon macrops | reverse complement strand
TGTGGCATCCTGTGATCATGTGACCATGATTTTCAATGTTTTTTGCCGATAGTCAACATTTACTGCTAGTTTCCAGCTAGTTTTTGCCTCTGACGGGCCTGTTGCAGCCGCAGCACCCCGCTCCAGGCAGAAGCAGCTGGAAAGCGAGGCTTCTTTGCCAGCCTTCCAGCTGGCAAAACATACATTTTCGGTGATTCTGTAGGCCAAAAGTGGGAGGGGGGCATGTGACCTGAGTGTGAGTAAGGGACGTCAAGTTGGCCATGCCCACTCAGTCACATGCCCCCCCCACGTAGCCATGCCCACAGAACCGGTAGTTAAAAAAATTAGAACCCACCCCTGTGTTGTTCCCTACAGTGGATAAACAAGATGTAGTTTATTACCACCACAACTAAAGCGATGTTAACCTTATCGTCAATAAATTGATCTTATCTTTTGAAGTAATCTAAGTTAATGATCATAATTACAGCTTATCAAAATGAGTTTCACAGAGCTTTATTATCCAGTGTAACAAATAGATTTCCTTTCATTTTTTCCTGATTTTACCACTGTTATTTACCTTTTTCTTACATTTTAGCATGATCAAGAATAAATACATTTTCTTAATTTTTTCGTTTGTTACATATGTATTCTTTTCCTGTGACACCGCTATTTAATTTTCAGAGCATACCCATCATAGATATATCATGATCTCTACCTCTTGATGTATAAGATTTCTCAAAAATATTTTATGGTATATAATTATAATATTGTCAAATATCAAGAATTACAAATTAGATGCAACCCTGAAAAATCAGCATTTTATTTTAATGGCACTGTTTCTTCGTGTTTCTTGTCCTCCTCTTATTCCTTCTCCTGCTCTCTTTAAAATCTACACATATTGGGGCTGAATGTCTACTTGACTTTTCATTAGTTTCAAGCATGTAAATCAGGTTGTTTATAGGCTGGCTCTACCAGCTCTGCAGATCTACAAAGTGTATGGATTTTTAATCTTTCAGTCAGTTCTCTGTCCCTCTGGGCCCATAGCAAATGCAAATAAAAGGATCAGTTACATATTATATTTGATCACATGGTATCTCTTCCATGGTTGTCCATTCCCTTAGTAAAGTCTTTTGGAGGTAAGTCTCAAAAAATATTAGCTGAAGCAAGTTTTCCAGAAACCAAATCTTTCCCACATCCTTCCCTGCAGTTCCTCTTTAAGAGGTGTCAGCATGGCTGAAAGAATGAAGTGGCTCCACATTGTTTGCCTGAACTATTATGTGCTTAACATTTCCATGACAAAAGTGCCACTCGACTTCTCCCCGATTAATGCAGCTTGAGGGCCCTTGTCCTCCTTTAATAAAACGTTGTTGAAATCATTTATTTAGAGTCCCTGGTTACTATTGGGAGAATGACCATCTTTGTGCCAAAATATAGTGTATACAGTTCACTATTTTGTAGTAGATCATTCCATTATTTGAGAAATTGATTAAATGGACGCCTTAGAAAGTATTTATGTTAATACTGCATCACTTTTGTCAGTGTGAGGCTTTTCAACTGTCTGCTCCATCCAATACCTCAAGTAAAATACAGTAGACCTACATTCACATATGCAACCATTTCATCTTTTCTTCTAAGCCTAAGTTAAGTTTTACGCTAACTTCTTCTCTTCTGTGATATATGTACATACATAGACTTATTTTCTCCTATTTGCTTCTTTATGATTTACCTGGTCCTGTATTCCGCTATAGGGACCAGACATATTGAAATGTTCTGTCTATTCAGCATTCCCCTGTATTGAATAAAGTGTGGAATAAAGTGTTATGCTAACTCAACTAAACCAAATGAACGCGCGTGCGTGCGCACGCACACACACACACTTATAAAAGACTTCTTGAAATTGGCCAAAGCCCATTTTTGAAATTTTCCCAGCTTGGTTACCAGATTGCTGAACATCAGAAAGCAATTAAACGTCGCATTTATTTAATTCCAAATTCTCAATTAAGGCAGTTTATGTTGTTTGAAATGAAGAAAATTAATGATAGTGTTAAAATGAATCTACTCATATTTTCATCAGAGTTATTACATATTATTTCCAGTGGAAAACTTCTAGATGCAAATATACCGTTTGCATCTAAAATGGGTAATATTTTTAGCATTCAGAGAACATAAGAATCAGGATACTCAGTTTCACATAGGGTGCAGTGGAATCAGAATTTTAAAAACCATAATTCTAGGGAATCATCAAATCCAGTTTCTAGTTATACTATTATAATATACTATTATCAACATATAATAAAAAGATGGTTTGAAATATAAATTTTGTGTCTCATTCCACATTGTATGTGATTTTGAAAGGAATAATCATCTTCTCCATTTTTTAAGCCTTACTGCAAGGTCTCTGATTATCGTCAGCTGGTTAGTTATGGAGAATTGGGAGCATATAAATTTAATAAATTATTATTATTAATCTCACAACTCGGAAACAAGTTGGTTAAGATGGTTTGCTTTAGTTTTCAGCCATTTTGTTTGCATATTTATTTTCAGGTGATCCATGCTTGCCCACGTACACTTTTATATATTGTTAAAAATAAACAGAGACCTTATGTTATATCCATTGTTCTTGTGTACAAAAGCCTCACAGTGCTCTTGGGTGATCAGTGAAGCTTGAATCTGCCTCTATTTACTGTATGGTCACTGTCAGTTCAATGAACTGCCTTCTTATTCTCCACCATTGTCTCACACTCCCTTAAACATTTGTCACTGAAGTGCCTCCAAAGACAAATAAACTGTCACTGAGAATTCAAATCTGGTAACTGGGAAGAAAAGGGGCACAAGGGTATCCAGTGGATTATTTTACATGAAATGGGGAGGGGGGAGTAATAAGAGAGACAGTGGGAAGGGAGGAAGCATTCTTTGCCCCCACTCATTTGGTCAGGGTGGGTCAAAGCTTGTAAATATTCCAGAAATCTTATAAACATCAAAGAAGTCAGTGCTTTATTTGTTTCTCAAGTATCATTTGAGGCACATCCTATTTTGAGCAAATCTCACCTGATGGATAGGATAGTGTTGAACTGCGGTTGCTCAAGATAATAAAACTCTTTGAAATTAACTCATGGAAATTGAATGGACTGCGAGAAATGGAAGCAAATCTTCAGTAGCAAAGTGGAGGTTTTTTCCCTCCTTCTTTTCCTTATATTATTATTTCTTTTATTCATTAAACATGAAACTCAGTCAACTGAATATTCAAAAATGCATCACAAATACATTGCCTGGTGCTAATGGTTGATACGGGTTGCTGCCAGCATCTTAGGTATCAACCAAGTACCTTCTTAAAATATATGACGATCTTAGTAGCAGAATTTTTTGCAGTTCCGCTGGTGTTATTGCAAGAAGCTGCAATTTCTTGATGTGTTTAGTAAAATTCTTGGACATGGTATCAAGTGCCCCAATGACAATGGATATCATGGTTACATGTTTCATCCATAGCCTTGTAGTTTCAATGGCCAGGTCGCGATAATTCATGATTTTTTCATTCTTTTTCTTCAACTCTGGCATCTCCTGGTACAGCAATATCAATAAACTGTACGCTTCAGCCCTCGACAACCGTGATTTTTTGGCTTGTTGTGTTCCAATCTTTGCAAATCCTCAGTAGCAAAGTGGAGGTTTTTTCCTTATATTATAAATTTTTTATTACTTTATTCATTAAATATGAAACTCAGTCAACTGAACATTCAAAAATGCATCACAAATACCAATGACACAAATACCAATTATTATTATTGTCATCATCTGTAAATGTCTCAAAAAAGCTAACAAGGAAATTGACTGTGATAGATATCAATGTCTATAGAATGATCATCTCATCCATTTGATGAACTCCAGATGTGCTAGACTTCACAATTACTAATTCTCAGCCATTAGAATCAACCGTGCAGACTGAAAATTGTGGAGTGACATCCAATACATCTGGAAGGCACCAGGTTGATACTGAGAATTTTGGGGTGAAGATATTCAATACATCAATTAGGATCCTTTTTTCTATATGGAGCTCAACTCCGGTTGGTTTTTATTTAAAAAACTGCAAATACATTTAGAATCCTCATTCCAGATGCCATGTAAATATAGGCATCTACTTTTGACAAGAATTTCTCAAATTAGGACTAACTAGGAATTTCTAGTTTCTGTACCAGGAAATAATTCTGCTCCTCAATGTATTTTTCTCTTTTGAGGAAAATCTATGGCCCAAACTTCTTCTCCAAGAGTATAAGGAATGGGTAGCTATTACCTCAGATCAAACATTAAAGCTGACTTTAAAATATCTCATTTCCTGTGACTGAATTAAGAAAAGAATTTAAGCTTATCCTGAATACTAGAAACTCGGTACACGTAAATGATTTTTTTAATTTTAATGTCAGGTTCAATGAACTAATGAAAACAGCAATATTCTTTAAAAAATGATGTAGTGTATTGTGGTGGAGATACTAAATTTACAATTTTGTTAATTGCTTCTAACAACTCTTAGGTCTGATGGTTTTCACATACCAAAAAATGTTATCTAAGAAAACATAACAGTTCTTGCTGATCTTTTTTCCTCAGCAGTCAAGGTTTATTTGTTGCAGCTTTTAATCTTCTGACTTGTCTTCCAATCACAGCATTGAAAAAGAAGTTTTAAATAAACAGCAGGGATACAAGATAAATAAACTTTTTTTTAAGCAAGTGCCTAGCTTGGCACAGTTCAAACTCAATCCCCTGAGGACCAAGCTCTCTCTTTTGTGTTAATGTTTAAAAGATTTTCAAATGCTGAGAGTTTATTCTTACTGCAAACATTTCTATTTACAAGGTCAAGTGTATCAGCACTCGAGACAGCTTAAGAGCGTAATTATTTATCTAAGGGTGTTTGAGTGTAGATCAGTAGCTCTGGCAGAAAACCAGCCTTCAGAGGGCTGCAAAACAACTGCTAAGGCCAGTGTAAGACACAGGCTTGTCATTGTTGGTCACACATGGTTCATTATATCTGCTCTCTCCTGCATGAAAGGAAGATGAGCTGGTTTGCAAAGTGGCTCCAATTCAGCAATCATTATTCTAAATGTGTTACTCTTTACATACTTGACTATGGGTTTGGTATATATACAAACAGAGGCCTTTCTTATGAATTGCCATCAACAACATTTTTATATTTCAGTGAAAAAAATTGGGACACAGCATTGTGTTTCTGTGAAAATGCATAACTGGAATAGCTGTCTCCAATCATACACCAACTTGTTGCCATGCTAACATAATTCATATCTGTATCTACTATTTTTGCTCAAAGGAAATATTTTTTGAAGGAAAGCAATTACCAACTTACTTAAGATATATAGCTGGTAAGTTCTCCAATTGCTCAGAGGAATACCACTGAATCCCATGAATTTGAAGAACAAAATCTATACCCAACTATTTCCATTTAAAATTCCACTCTGCTCCTATTTGGAGTGGTTTAAAAACAACTTCACCATAATTCTTCTTTAAAAATCTCTCTTTACTAATTTACACATGAAAATACACAATCAATAGATATTTAAACATAGGGCCTTTTCACACATTCTATAAAAATACAATGTTTAAGGAAGTCCAGAGAAACATGTATACAATTCTACAAAGTTCATAAATCCCTTAAACAATACAAAATTTAAATTCAGACCTATTTGAAAAAGCTCTGTACATTATTTCATTTAGGGAATTACTGTTGTTTGTATTCCTTAACATACAAAATTAAATCTGCCTCTTTGCAATCAAAGAATAACAGATGTATTACTTTTTGCAGATGGTGTACATTTAAAACTTTTAATTTTTTTAAAAATAAATTATTCCCAAAGTATACAATTTATAAAATTCTATGTACAAGTAACAACAGCTGGTAACAAAACCAGTTTTAAATACATTTTATATAAAATTTACCAGAGATCAGCCCCGATAGGATTAGAGGCAATATAACTTCTCAGGATATTTTTACATATTGAGTTTAAAAAGTGTTTTTTGAAGATAGCAGTGCAGAGCTCTTTAGAGACAAAGGTTGCATTGTTCAACAGCCAACAGTTCAGCATTTTTTTTCTCCTAGGCTGAGGCAAGAGAGATTTGCTGGTGAACTTATGTATTGCAATTCTAACTGATGCAAAAACCAATACAAACCCTGAACAGGAAAAGAAACCATTACTATAGGAAAAACAATGAACTTACATATCATCCTAGACATCTAGAATGAACTTTTGTATCATCACAGGGAAGTAGGACATTTATGTATCTATCTTTACTACTTCCATAAAACCTGGAAGCTAATTAAAGCTTCCAAGGTTATGCATCAAGAAAGTATGTAAAACTGAAGTATGTGCAATCATCACAGATAACAAATACATGCCAGTATTATACTTCATTCTGCAAAAAAAAAGTCCAAAATATACTATATATGAATCTTTGAAATAACTCTGAAACCTCTTCCCTCTAGCCTGCACACCTATCCAATTAAAAAGAATCAAAACTGCATCTTCAGTCAAGCATAATTATGAATTATATTGATGCTAACTCGATGGTAGGAGTCACTTGTTGAATTGTTATGCAAAGCAGCACTTTTGGAAGCATTGCAGGGAAACCTTCCCAACTTCATTGAGGACAGCTTGGAAAAAAAGCAGTCATTCGTACATTTATTGTTTTCAAGTTGACTGTAACCATGAGATAATCTGCCTACTGTTCTTCAAAGTCATTTGCCAAATGGCAATAATTTGCATAGTGCACATGTACAGCTATGTCATGCATACTGTATATTTCCTAGTTGGATGCATACAGGATTGCGAAAAAGTCCAGCTGTATGTAATTGGGTAACTGCAAGTGGTGATGTCTGTGCACATAGAAAAATAAACACTGCACAATCTACACCCCTGACATGCATAGTCAAGACATTTCTTAAGCTCTCATAAAATAACTAATGTGCAATATATGTAAAATCTACAGGTGAATTCCAAAGCATATTCATTTTGAACACCAACTGGAAACCCTTCCAAGAGAAAAGTGTCAATAAAGAAAGGGTCCAGTAACAAACACCACAGCTTTTTAATTGTATTAGATTCCCTTCCTTTAAATCAAAAAAGGAATTTAATACAACAGGAGCATCCCTTTCAGGAATCATTTTTAAGAGATAACCGAGGAGAGAAAATGCGAATGCCCATCTTGAGAGGAAAATTCTTTACACAGCAAACCAAATGTCAGCCAAGGGGATTTGGTCAACTCAAACGGCAGGTCTTCCAGCTTCTCTCCACCGATGAAACTAGGAAGCCCAGGCAAGATGCTGAAGGATACTGGCCTGTTTAGGGGGATTCCTCTTCCTAAGATACCATGATCCTTGGGAGATATTCTGTCATCCTGTGAGAGGAGAGTCCCGGGGAAGCTCTCAGAGACCCTCCCTCGCCCGGCCAGTAGAAACCCCCACGCGAGACAAGCGCCACGAGGCCAAACCACCTTTCTTCCCTCTCAGCTCGGCCCCCCTCAAGAGCCTCTCCTCCCAAGGCTAGGCTAGGAGAGCAGCAACAGCAGCAAAATGGAGGCGAGCGAGAGCAGCGTCCAGGCGGCCGCAGGGGCCGTCCCGCCGTCCCCGGGCTTCCTCGGGAAAGTCGCCTCGCCGCCCGCGACGGCGGCCATGTCGTCGAAGTAATTTCTGGTGGGCTGGCTGGGCTCCTCCTCGTAGTCGTCGTCGTAGTAGTCGTCGGAGACACCGTCCGAAGCGCCGCTGCTGCCGGGCCCCAGCGCCTCGGCCCCGAAGCACAGGCGAGCCATATTCTCCTTGACCGACTCGCAGATGGGCCGCTCCAGCCCGTCGCACACGCAGTCGTTGAGCAGCAGCGCCTTGGGCACGGCCAGCATGTCCTTGATGACGGCCCGGCACTCCTGGGTGCAGCGGAGGCCGTTGAAGAGCTTGCCGCAGAACGCCATGTAGCGGCTGAGAGCCACGCTGCACCGGCTGTCCCAGTCGCAACGCCGCCGCGCCTCCGTGCAGCCGATCACGCCGCCGCCCGCTCCCCCCACGCCGCCGCCTCCTCCTCCGCCGCCGCTCGTCCGAGGCAAGCACGGCTCGATAGCGCGCTTGGTGGCGCGGCACTTCTCGTCCTGGTCGCAGTCGCAGTCCTCCAGCGCCGGGCCCCGCCTGGTGTGGTTAAGCTGGATGAGCGCCGAAATGCAATGGCTCGGGCACCGCCGCCTATTGGAGGAAGAGGAGGAGGCCGCCGCAGAGGCGGCAAAGCCGTCCCCCTCGGCCATGAGCACCGGCGCGCACGCCTCGGCGTACTGGCTGTAAGCGTAGCTGCAGTCCGTCTCTTCCTGGCACTGCAGCATCGCCTGCCAGCAGATCAGGCGCCGGCCGTGAACCCCCGGCGGAGGCGAGGCGGCGCCCAGCAGCAGCAGCACCAGCAGCCTCAGCCCCAAGGCGGCCAGTCGCGGGAGCAGCGCGGTCGGTAGGCATCGTCCTCCTCCCCGCCAGGCTGCCACCATCGCGGGCGGCCGCAGGGCAATCGTGGTCGGGAAGCGAGCGCGGAGGGAGCGGCGGCCCAGCGGCTGCCGAGAGTAGAAAAGTTTGGGGAAGTTCTGCCACGGATGCGCATGGGGGTCTCCCTCATCAATCCATCCGCCCGGCGACCGTCCGCGGCCTGGGAATCTTCCTTCCTTCGGGAACGGTTTTTTTCAGAAAAGCCCAGAAAAGCGGCGCCTTCTCCTTTTTGCAGCCCGGCAGCCTCCGCCCCTTACTCCCGGGATGGGGAGGCCGGGAGGCGGCGAAAGAAGGCTGGGGCAGCGGGGCGATGGGCTCCCTGCTGAGTCGGAGCGGCTGCTTCCCTCCTTCTCATGCCGATCTTCTTTCTTGGAGCTCAGCGCATCTCTTCACATGCCGCGCTGAACTTCTCCCGAGCCCCGGCCGGGCTCGGAGGCGCGCTGAGCCTCGCAGACTCTTCCGCTGTTGGAACAAGAGGAGGCAGCCGGACTCACCGCGGGTCCCCGAGCTCTCCCTTCCACTTCCCTCGCCGCCGACTCCCGCGATCCGCCGTTTCTTCCTCTCTTTGCCGATACTTTTGAGGAGCTGTTTTCTTTCGCCAGGCTTTAAATACAAAAGTGCCCTCCACGCAGCGGTAGCGGCGGCGGCGGCGACGGCAGCAGCAGCGTGTTCTGATCCGGCCTCATTATGCATGCATGGAAAAGCAAACAAACAAAAAAAATTAGCAACGCTTCTCCTCCTTATTACACATCCCCCCTTGGCTGGAGCCCTCCGACTGATTCGCTCTTTCTCCTCTTCTCCACTCCCCCTCCGGTTGCTCCGCCCCTTTCCCTCGCTACGCCACTCGCCATTGGCCGGGCCGCTGTTGACACTCCCCTTTCCCCTTTCCTTTCTTTACGATCTCTAGGAAAGCAGGGGAGGGGGGGGAGGCCTCCGGGGGGCTAGTGGGCTGCTCACATTCAAAGCTTGAAAGGAGAGGCTTAAAAAGATTGACAGTAGCCCCCCGAGGAACCCACCCACCCTCCTCCTATTAAGGAAGTTCCTCCACGCCGCTTCTTACGGAGGGCGAAAATGCAGAAAGGCGAAAGTTAGCGGCTGCTCTCCCATTAACATCCTTTTAAGCCGATAGGGACTTGGGAAAGATAAATGAAAGTTTCCAACGCCCATCATCAGAAAGAGTTGCGCACTTGTTTCACTTTGAGTACTTCCAGAAAGGTGGATCGCTGTCTGCTCTGCCCAACAGGGGGCTGAAAGTGTAAGTTGCTCTGTGGGGATCCGGGAGGCCCGTTAATTAGACACACTCGGGGTCAGGATCTACACCCCCAACTCCCCCCCCCCCGCCAACCTCTCCTGACGTAGGAGCGGTTCCCCTAAAACTTTCACTGAACTTTCACTTAAGACCGTAGAAATCCACGACCAGCCACCCCGTTGCCTTCTGTCTCGCAGGTTTCAACCCCCAATCTGTATGAACCCAGGGTGGAAAGTATAGGAGTGGCTTAGCTAGTAGAATGGATTTTGTATAAGAGTCTCTGAATGAGGTTCACAATCATTCCTGGGGGAAAGCTAAAACAGTTTTAAAAGTGTCCAGTTTGAAAGGCATCAAGCAAAGAATGGGACGTGTTGTGGGGGGTTTAAGAACACATATACCTAGTTTGACATAATGGTTAAACTAACCACGCTCAAACCGGAGACTGTTATTTTGGCCTTAGGCATGAAAGCTGGGTGGGGTGACCTTCGGTCAGTCACTCACTCTGAGCCCAACCCACCTTACAGGGTTGTTGTGGGGAAAATATGAGGAGGAAGGAATGTTAGGTGAGTTTGCTACCTGGGGTTACTTATACAAAGTAATAAAGGCAGAATAAAGGAAAAAAATCAAATAAATATATATATCCATCCTATGAACTCATATGTTATAAGGACAAGAAGTTAGTAAACATGAAGGGAAGAAAAAAAGGGTATACTTCAGCGTTGCTGCTTTGGTGTGTGTGTGTGTGTGTTTCTTTTGGTGCTACCTTAAATTTTACTGTTGCAAATATCTTTTGACCGCAAGGGGCATCAGTGTCTGCTGACTGTCAAGAGGCGGCTTTGCGGCTTTTTATAGGAATGGAGCAGCTCCATCTGTCAGAAAAATCACGGCTAAAGCTATTTTCCAGAACCAAAGGGAGCCTGGATTTGTGGGACACAAGTTGTCTTAAAATCTCAAGTTAGTATAGACATATCCTACAATTAGGAGTCCATATGACAGAATCTGTTTCAAAAGTAATCCCAATGAGCAAACTTTTCTCTCTGAGTCTGTTTTCACATTTAAGAAACAATCTCACAAACATTTTTCTTCGTACCCCATCCCCCACCCCAAGGCCCAATGTTTTAGGGCAGTGATAGTGAACCTTTTTCCCCTTGTGTGCAAAAAATGGTGGCACGAGCGCACATGCGCGCTTGTGCGTGCCAACACGCAACCCCCCCATGCATGCTGCACTGCACATGCACACGCGCCCGCGCCCCCATTGGGCTGTTTTTTGCCCTACAGAGTGTTCAGGAGGCTTCTCTGAAGCCTCCAGAGGGTGAAAAACGGCCCAACGGGACTTCCTT
>JANHFT010002634.1:89642-100191 GCA_032467955.1 Pseudoxenodon macrops | reverse complement strand
GGGGTGCACAGAGGCTTTGGGAGGCCTGCAGACTGCTTCTGACTGCTGGGGGAAGGCAAAAATGCCTCCGTTTTTGTGAAAAACAGATGAAAAACGGGCGTTTCTCCCTTCTCCCAGTCCGTAGAAACATCTGCAAGCCTCCCAAACCCTCTGCGCATCCCGTTTTTCGAAAAAAAGGGTGAAAAACGGGGGCATTTCTGCCTTCACCCAGCCCACAGAAACACTCTGCAAGCCTCCCAAACCCTCTGAGCACTCTGTTTTTGCGAAAAACGCCCCCATTTTTCATAAAAATGGGATGCAGGGGCGGGGCTTCAGGAGGCCAAAATTGCTGTATTTGATGTATAAGACACACCAACATTTCCACCCTCTGTTGGGGGGGGAAAGGTGCGTCTTATACTCTGAAAAATACGGTAACTAGAGACTAGATGCATCCTTCAAACATCTTTTAGGCATTAATGAAGTATTGCTTTGGCTACAAAAGTTTGGCAGGTTTTTTTGCAGCTGGATCTGGGAACAAAAACATACAACAGTTATGAAAACTCAAGATAATTTGATTTTTTTTCACACTTCCTGAATTCTATTTTTAACCCATTAGATTGTTTTAGAAATAATAGCCTAATATCAGTTCAGAGATATATCATTTATTCTTATTGATGGTTAATGTGAGAAAGAGATTCTAGTTCTACTTTTCTAAGGATGTTAATCCAAGACCTAGAAAAAGACTTGGGAGCAAATTGACAACCCAGCTTTTTCCAAAAGGGTGTGTTATTTCCATGGTAGAATGCGACTCAAAAGCAGTCCCCTGCACTGCAATAATCCACTCTTGAGGTTACCAGCAAATGGATCTAGGGGTGGGTTCTGGATATTTTTACTGTCAGTTTGCTCAGGGTCGCGCTACATGTGCGTGCGTCAAGCGCTCGCACACAGCAGTCAAAAAGTAACTTCTGTGCATACGCAGAAGCAAAATCCAAGATGGTGGCACTCATAGAGCCACTGACAGGACCGGCTTCATGACATCATCACCAAGTTACTACCGGTTCTATAGAACCCATATACCCTCAGAGGGATTACAATCCCATCCAGAGCAGACAACTTCCTAATTCAGAGACTCTCATACTTTGGCCACCTAATGAGAAGGAAGGACTCACTGGAGAAGAGCGTAATGCTGGGAAAGATTGAGGGCAAAAGAAGAAGGGGACGACAGAGAATGAGGTGGCTGGATGGAGTCACTGAAGCAGTAGGCGTGATCTTAAATGGACTCCAGAGAATGGTAGTGGACAGGAAGGACTGGAGGAACGTTGTCCATTGGGTCGCGATGGGTTGGACATGACTTTGCAACTAACAACAACATCCTATGGTCTGTGGACCCCTGGGAGTCCACGCTGTCATCACAGGAATCCACAAAGTCTTGAAGAAATGTTATGATTTAAATCTTGAATTAAATCTTGAGGGTCTGTGACAACAAAAGGTTTTTAAACAGGGTTCAGGGTGAAGAAAAGGTTAAGAACCTAATTGCCCTAATTCATTGTTTCTAGTTCTTTTCCTTTGTCAGGATTCATCTTAGTTTATTGTTCTTCCTCTATAGATAACTCTGCCACCTCATCCAGGCTCAGATCATGGGCCTTTAGACTCAACTTAATTGTCATAGGGCCAAGATAGAGCCACACTCTGAGTGAGTGTTGAGTTGAGTCTATAGGCCTTACATAAGAAAAGAACTACTGTAACACTTCGTCTGAACTTGGAGTGGTATAAACCAGTTCTGAATTACCAGTAGTGAAATACATTTTTTTAAAATTACTGGTTCTGTGGGCGTGGCAGGGGAAGGATACTGCAAAATCTCAATTTCCACCCCACTCTGGGGCCAACCAGAGGTGATATTTGCCGGTTCTCCGAACTACTCAAAGTTTCCACTACCGGTTGTGCAGAACCTGTCAAAACCTGCTGGATTTCACCCCTGCGAATTACATTGTAAGCAAGACTTTCAGAAATTCCTGAGACTATGAAGAAATTCAACAAGGATATCTTCAAGCTGATTCAGTCTCCCAAGTGGTCAGAATCTGGAATGGAATGGCTTCAGACAAATCCACTTCTTCTAAGAGCATCTGAAGCTGCATGGATATTAAAACACATTTTTCCATCTCTAGTGGCAAAATATTTTGCATTAGTCATATACATATTGGAGGTTTATGGAGTTTGTCTTCAAGCCAAGTCCTATTAAAATACATTTTTTGCGCATGTAAAATATACTGTTTCTAATTTGGTATTTTATATGTATATTTTCAAAATCACAACGGGGTTATAGACTAGTTTTAGTTGTTCAAGAGAATAATAATCCTGAGTCCTGAGACAATTTTTCTCATGCTACCCATGAAAAGGTTTTGTCATGATTCTATTACAGACAGTCCTTGACTTATGACTACAACTGGGTGTAAAATTTATATTGCTAAGCGAGGCAGTAATTGCATCTAATTTGTCGACCTCTTTGTTACAGTTCTTAAGCAACTAAATTGCAGTCATTAAACGAATCTGGCTCCCCCCATGGACGTTGCTTGTTAGAAGCTAACTAGGAAAGTTACAAATGATGATCACATGACCCTGACCAGTACAACGGTCATAAATACATGCCAGTTGCCAAGTGCCCAAATTTTGATCATGTGACCATGGGGATGCTGCAATGGTTGTGTCACTTTTTTCAGTGCTGTTTGAACTGTCACTAAACAAATGATTGTAAGTCGAAGACTACGTGTAATAACAAATGGAAGGTGTCTTCAGGTTTTTCCAGAAGTCAACTCAAGGCTATATTTTGTGTCTTGGGAAGGGAGTTAAAATGTTGCATTATTTGTTAAAGGTGATGGCAAATGGATGAAGTAGCATTGTTAAGGAAAGATGTACTGATGTAAGATTCTCAGTCATCTACATAACGTTGAAAGTTGAGTCATGACAACTGGACTTATGAGCCACGATGGCGCAGTGGTTAGAGTGCAATACTGCAGGTTACTTCTGCTGCCTGCCGACTGACTGCAATTTGGCAGTTCAAATCTCACCAAGCTGAAGGTTGACTCAGTCTTCCATCCTTCCGAGGTGGGTAAAACGAGGAGCCAGATTGTAAAAGCAGTATGAATGGTATATAAGTCTAAGTGCTGTTGCTATTTTCTTGATAGTTTGAGATGTTTCGCCACTCATCCAATCAAGTTAATTATGAAACTATTTGATGAAGCGGTTTGAATGAGCTGCGAAACATCTCAAACCAACAAGAAAATAAGTCCAGTTGTCATGACTCAACTTTTAGATGATTCTTAGGGAAACATGGGTCCTTTGTGCAATATCTCATAATGCAAGAAGAAAGCATAAAGGTAGCTGAGCAAAGCATGTTTTATTCATGTGCTTGTAGATAGTTTAAAATATCATTTGGAAAAGGTTTAGGCTTCAGATAAGAAGGGCAGTAGCTCAGATGAATAGGAAATGCTGCACCCCAAGGTGAAATCCTTTGAATGGTGGTTTCTTCATAAAATTCATGCCTAAAGCGATACTGTCTTTAGCCTCTAATACATATTGCATTTCATGACTAGACTTTCAAATTGAATTCACTGCCATCATCTCCTACTACAGAACATCTTGAAAAAATCAAGCTACAAATAATGCCTGTTTTTTAAAGGTCAAAGAATCTAGAGAGAAAGAGAGAGAGGGGGGAAAAGTGGAAAAGACTATATTTGGAAAGAAATATCCAGGAAGTCCTGAATATTTATTTACTGATATCATCTTCAGAGCCCAAGGGTATTTCAGAGTACAGGCTGCTACAGTTTTTATTTTTTATTTTAATAAAACCGAGTTTTATTTCTTATGTATCAATTGACAAAATACCCCATAGACCATGCCACCCAGATAATGTGCACTTTTATCTGAATTTTGCATTTCATAGTTGGCCTTTCTCAAAAGAACTTTTGCAATATTTCTAGGGAAAGTTACAAACTATATCAGACGTTGATCCAAATTAATTAATGTATCATTTTAAGAAGTTACACCATGTCATTTGGGTTTAGTAATGTGGTACAATATTGCGTTTGTAAATATTTCAGGGCAGGAATAGTCAGGACATAGTTTTGGAATTACTAGTTGATTTCTGAGAGATTTACAGTAAAAAATACTGACTTACATTGGTTGTGTTTGTTTGTTTGTGATATTTGGAAACTGCTCCAACTGTAGGACTTTAATAGTGTACAAGAAAGATGCATTCCAAAAAGTCCATAGGGACAGGACAGATTCCAAATATCACAAACAAACAAACACAACCAATGTAAGTCAGTATTCTTACTGTAAATCTGTGACCATAGGCCAGACACTGCCTATAGTCTATAGGCACTGACTGAACTATAGTCAAAGTCATTCTCTGCGATACACCAGTTACAAAACAAAACTCTTCAATGCATTGTGTATTAATAGCTTTACTGAACTAGGCAAATGCAATGACAAATGCTAAGAAAAATAACCACTTCACTGTGGTTGCCCTTTTCTTTTCACATTCTATTGTGTTCTACCCAGAATCATTTATCTTATTATGTACTTAAGCCTTGGAGTAACATCAGTGGATTGCTGTTAGGAAGACCAAATATAGTGAAATAATTAAAATGCTGCAATTAGGTTCAGGTTAAATTCTCATTGACCTCTAAAGTCATTGGATGGCTTTGGGCAGCACTTTTTCTTAATCTGACCTATTTCATAGAAGTGTTGAAGGATAAAATGTACATGTCTAATCTTCTGGAGTTTCACTTCAAAACTAAAATCTGGAAGATAATCTGTAACAAGAATTGTTTTGGATTGGACTGATTACAGCAAGAACATAGAACAAGAACATGCTGTTTAAAAAACCTGCAGACTGTGACACATGTTCTTAATGAATTCCTCTGAATAATTATGGAAATAAACTCTAGGGATAAATTAAATATATTTGTTTATATATTTCGTTTAAACTATACACTAAAACACATCTGGGCTGAAACATCACAGAAGTGGAAATCCATCCATCCTGCTTGTTGTTTTGAAAAGACATCCCCAGTAATCACTTATAGAGGATGCATCTTCATATGTTGCCTTCTGTTTCCCTGCCACTCCGTTGCTAAAGCAATCTGCTTCAGATGTTCCAATATAGGAGTGGTGATTTCTCTCTTGTCCTGACACAAGATCTCCTATATCAGTGTTTCTTATGTTCAGCAACTTTGAGATATCAGGATTTCAATTCCCAGAATTCCCCAGCCAGCATGGTTCGCTGGGGAATTCTGGGATTAGAAGTCCACACATCTTAAAGTTGCTGAGGCTGTGAAACATTGCCACAGAGCAATGTTTCACAGAGAAGCTTACAGACTTTATGGACAATTTATGGAGCAAGAACCTTGCAACGATGCAGACTAGGTCAGCAAAACTCTCACCTTGAATTGGCCTAACTGGTTTGTTGCAGGACTGCTTCCTTCCATCCAGATGTTGGAGAACAGGCCTCTTTTGCTATTTTGGCTGCAGCAGACAACAATCTTTTGAATGTACAGAATGGACACCGAATGAGAAAGAATTTTTTTTGAAGACCACCTCATTACTTAAAGCCCCTTTCTTTCTCACACTAAATCTTTGGCTGTTTGACAACACTTATTTAACAGCTAGATATTGTCTGCACAAATTTAGACAATCCAGAGATGGCAAGTAAGAGAGACCAAAAACTCTAAGCTGTCATCTAGTGATTCCTAGATCAACAATCCTTTGGTAAAAATGGATTGGATTGAGACTTGCAACATGTACAGATTGACACATGTTTTGTATGCCAATTGGTGGTGGCAGTTCCTGTATCTGCCATGACAAGCAGACTCCTTGTTAGTTTTTGTTAGCTAGAACGAATGTTTTGTGATCAGAATTCACTTTGGATACTGGATCCAAGTCAACACAATCTCTCTCTGGTATAAAGGACAGATTTTTGAAATTATCCATGTAACTCTTGACAGCTGTTCCTTGTGAGTAGATCACAGAAATGGTTATTTTTATGGTTGGTTTATGACTAGACTGACTGAGAAGCCTGATTTACATCAAACACCAACCTGCAAAGCAGCCTTAATGGACCCTACACTTCACCAAGCCTTATATCTTAATCACTTAAAAAGATTTTTTTTAATACTTTGTATATTATGGTAGAATGATTAAGACTCTTTCAGCAGGCAAAGTTCTACTGTACTCAGTGGTTGAGTTTCTATCTCCTGAAAAGATAATAGCATAAATTTTATATTGAATTAAAAAAAATATCTTTTCTTGGACTATAAAGCAAAAGGGTGATTAGTATATGGATTTTGGAAAGTTAATAATGGATTAAGGGGCCAGGGAGATTTGGAATTATAGCTTTGAATTATTTAGAAGATACTTTCTCATGGGAAAATGCAGATTGCTTTCATTTTTTTTAATGATAAGGAGACCTTGAAGGCTGGACATTAGAACCAGAGGATAAAGAAAATGGAACATAAATCCTTGTTGCAAACTTTTGAATACCTTTCATCTAAGCTTTGGGACAGAACGGATTAGTTTTCTGGTCTGTGCCTTCTGATTTCATAACCTTGATTGCAGTTTGAAAGCATGTTGGAGAAACCGATTTCTGTCCACTTATATTCTTTTTACTTCTTCCACAACATTAGAAGTTAGGTAACTGAGAAATTAGAAAAGCTCCCTTCTGAATCTCTGTCCATTATGCAGCTGTGGATGATGCCCTTTCTTATCAGACCAGCTGGCTGAGGAACTCTGGGAGTTGAAGTCCACAAGTCTCAAAGTTGCCAAGGTTGGAGACCCCTGCCCTAAGCAGCATCTCTACACCCTATTTTTCAGGCTCCTTCTCACACATAATTATACAAAGGCACATCCATAGTTCATTCTAGAGAAAGTTCCCATGTGTTAGAACCCTTGTGGACTGTTAAATAAATAATAACAGCTGAAGAAAAGTGCCTTCAAGTGACCATGTATTAGGTTGATCTCCTTTTATTCAGCATGTACATGCAGGCAGCTGTGTCTCTACATTAAAACTTAGAATAACTTTATTGTCACTTTAAATGTACACTAATTTGCATACATTAAAATGAAATTTCATTGCATACAGTTCTCAAAGGGACAAGTGACAAGAGTGGAGAAAAGCACAAGCATCTGTACCCTTTCCCTAAAAAGCCACACATTTTTGTTTGTGAGTGTTTCTATTATTATTATCATCTAATTTGGGCGTTGCTGCCTTCTTGTTTTATGAATCAGGACTCTGCTACAACATTCCAGTTCGATTTCCAAACTTGGCTAATAAAATAATAGCATAATTTATGATTCTTGAAAACAAATGAAAGAAAGCAATAATATCATTCATAACTGAAGAGACATAAGCATAAAGAGGTTGGGTTATAACGGTTTTTTTTTTCTGGTTCTGGGTTTGTGGTTGGGTTGGATTGATTCCATTGCCTGAATTCTTTAAGCTTCATCTCCAAATCTTAATTTATAAACAGATTTCACTCGTGTGATACTTTCATACATGTGACATGTGGCAACAATTTTATATGTCACTTGTAAGAATAATTCACTGAGTTCTTACTGAGATTTACTCTTAAATAAACTCCCAAAAATTCAGCTTTCACTTGATTGATAAGCTTAGTTCACAAATGCCATTCAACTCAGTGCAGCCGTACTGGATATGTACTGTATGTTCAGTGCAGAGTGTTAGAGAATTTCTGAATTACCTTTCTGCTTGTGTATAAATATGTTGTTTGTCTCTAGCTTTGAAGTCAAATGATAGCAGTAACCTTTCTGCCTTACCTTACACTTAATTGATGGATCCCATCAATTGCATTTGTACGATTTCTCCCACCAAGTTTGCTATATAAACGAATAAATATTAGTATGATTTCCAAAAACATATTTTAATTTCTTCTCTCTGAGATGAGATGAATCCCATTTGTTTGGGATTGACTTGTAGGTTGGAATTGGAAAACTAGTACATTTTCCTAGCAATGTACTTCCATAAGCCCAGATAGGATCCAAGTCCAACTTTTGGGGTTTCCTGATATTGCAGTTGGGTGTAAAAAGACTAAATTTATCATTTTTGAAGCAAATATTGCAAAAACCCCAAGTCAAGCCAGGAAGTGAATTTAAGCAGTATCACATTGGTCATTATTGAGAAGCATATTCCCTCTTCTAAAATCTTCCTCCTGTTCTGTCATGAAGTTAAGGACAGTAAACACTGATTCTCAATCCTAAATCAAAGAATTTAGTTATTTTTCAAATAATGTGCTAAAAGGTTGTACAAAAATCACAATCATGGATAGATGCATACAACTGGGAGGTCTTTGAATTAATCATGTAGCATTTAAGTTACCGGTATGTTATCTTTTCTTTAAAGAGTCATACAATGGGTAATATCCCTACATATTTGGCAAACACAATCTACTGGCTTTCTAACCGAAATGAGTCCGTTTTTTGGGGCTAAATGTAGGTCTTTTTCCTTTTTATGATGTTCTTTTAACATAATGATAAGTCTTAATGTTATTTATTTATTTATTTATTTATTTATCTATCTATCTATTCATTCATTCATTCATTCATTCATTCTTCAGCAGCAGGAAAAGATATAGGAGCTCAGAAGTGAACAAGGCTAACTTGATGCCCTTTTGTAGGGTGTCCGAACATGAAGACATGGGGATTGTTACAAAAACTGTTGCATTCTGATTGATTGATTGATTGAATTTCTGACTGAGTCAATTATCCACATTTTCTTACATTTATCCACAATGTGATTTGTTTAGCTTTTGCACATTATATGCAATCACCTATTGTAACTTAGCATTATTTGCAGATCAGATCACAATAGTTTGTTTAACAAATAATAGTCTCAAGAAATCAATCCTAGTTTAATGTGTGAACTTAGCCATTTATCTGGTAATGTCTCTTCTATTGACTGAATTCTCATGTTAAAAAAAATAGGGCAGTGGTCTGCAGAAGATGAAGACAAACACAACTTGTCAATTTCACTCTGTTTCTGTCACTTTTACTACAAGTAGTCCTCAACTTACAACCATTCTTTAAATGACATTCAAAATTACAATTACAAAATGACTTATGACTGTTTTTAACGCAATAACTGTCTTTAACCCTTACAACAGCACCCCCCACGGTCACATGATCAAAGTAGAGATGCTTGGCAACTGGCATGTACTTATGATGGTTGCAGTGTCCCCGGGGTCATGTGATAAGCAAAGTCAATGGGGAAGCCAGATTCACTTAACAACTGTGGTCCAGCTTCACAAAAGCAGCCATTCATTTGACAACTGTGGCAAGAAAGGTTTTAAAATGTGGCGAAACTCACTTAACAACGATCTCGCTTAGCAGTGGAAATTTTGCGCTCATTGGTGGCTGTCAGTTGAGGACTATGTGTCCTCACTATGCACTAGGGAAGATTTGGAAGAATATGCAGCCAAAGCATCTCATATCGTCAATCCTGTTGGGCTCCCCTTTCCTGCTACCTCAGCAAAACAAAAGGCAGCCATATTAGACCTATTGTGAAAAATGCTTACAGGTAAAATTAACAAATAACAGGAACAAAATAGCCAGACTGTAACTGTCAGTGCAGGAATATTCACATCTAGGGACGTTTCACACATATCACTTTGCTATTTACCTCATTCTGTTCTTTAATTGTTTTTCCTTTGTGTGTATGTGTGTGTGTGTGTGTCCTCACTTCACCTCATTTTCTGAAGGCTATTTCCCCCCATGTTCGGTTAGCTGAAGGAAACAGTGCTTCGTACTTTGTCTATTTTCAATGTTTTGAGATTATCAGAAATAAAGAGAATCAAGACTTGAATTCGGACTGCTTTTGAGGGATTGGGTAGCAATGTGGTGGAATGGAAATATCTTAAGCCATAATGTGGTTTGTTTGGTTTTGGTTTAGCACATTTCATGAACCCAGCCCTGTGGTTTACAAACCTTGATTTATAGCTTAACTTGCTGTATTTGGCTGATTTTGACAAATACATAAATAGAAGGCTATTTATTTCAACTATTGTTCTCAAATAAAACCGTTTGGATTAGATCTGCTCATGGAAGGCATCAGAAATCAGGGGAGGCTCCTGCTGGCAGGAGTGAGATGGGAAGTTGATTATTGCCAATTTCCCTGTCCTCTAGTGATCTTTCTAATGCAACTTCAGCAACTTGAAGATGTGTAGAATTCAGTCCCTAAATTTCTCCAGTCTGGGGAATTCTGGTTGGTTGGGGAATTCTGGAAGCTGAAGTCCATACATCTTCAAGCTCCCAAGGTCAAAATAAACCACTGCTTTTGTTCTGACCGAGGCTTCCCAAGAGCATGAAGCAGACTCTTTGTCCCCATACTCAATTATTGGTTTGTAAGATTTCTCATTGCCCTTGACTTTGTCCCCCAACTCTGGGCAATGATGTCCAAATATGACTAAAGTAAAATCTCTACCTTGCTGTTGTGTTCTGCCTAATCCCCTTGCATATCCTGAGCCCTGGAGGGGTGATTACTGCCATCTCCATTTGCATG
>JANHFT010002634.1:57800-68553 GCA_032467955.1 Pseudoxenodon macrops | reverse complement strand
ACCGGTTCTATGATGTCACCAGCTGCTTGCAACCTACTCTATAGAACCGGGCCGAACCGGGAGGATTTCACCCCTGTGTTTATACTTGTATCTATTTTCTAATATATGCTTGACGAAAATAAATAAATAAAAATAAATAAAAAATAAACTCCTAGAATTCCTGAGCCAGCATTCTGGGAATTGAAATCCACAAGTCATAAAAGGGTCATGGTTCCACACCCCTGCTCTAGGACATAAGCAGAAACCAAAAAGAAGGTGAAATAGCTATCAACTATCATGCATCGATATCCACAGGGAAGGAAAACTCACAAAGCATGCACATGCAAACCTAAAACAAGGAAACAACAAACAAAATGCCATAGGGAAACAAGTTGGAGAATATTTAAAAAAAAACATAGATGGCATTTTTTCTTCTGTTTTTTTACCTTCCCCTACATCCGTTCTATGGCAGAAAATGATAGAACTTTGCTTACGTCCTAGAGGAGGGGTGTGGAACCATGCCAATGATTCAAATAGAAGTGGGCATGCCTAGCAAAGACCAAAGAGGTGAATTTATTAAGGTTGTTGAGTGTTTTCCATGGCAGATGGAAGCAGATAGTGTGGGCAACATAGCAAGCGCATAAACAAAACATTATAGATCTCAGTCTTAAAGACTCTGGTCTCTAATCCAATTTCTTGTTTGAATTTGATTTTGCCAGTCCTCAAGCCAAAAGCAATTTCTCATTACAGACATGATTTTCTTTCATTTTGTTATGCTAACAGCACAAGAAGTTTGCTAACTGTCCTAGAACACAATCTGTATCAGTGGTACTTATTACCTCTTATCACTATTCTGTAACAGATTGCATTCCTCAGCTTCTCTCACACTCCATAGAAGAATGTAACTTGTACAGGAATGAGTCTAACATCAGCCAGATTTTAAAAAAAGGGAGAAATAATCTTGTTTTCCTGGCCTTTAAGTCTATTGCCCAATGAACAGATTTAACAAATGTAAGCTTGCAACATTAATTGCATCAGATTCTGATTTTGATCAGAGGTAGACAATCTGGATGTTTGGAATGGCAATTCCCATAATGCCTTGTGATGGCTATGTTAGCTGGGGTTTGTAGCTGTTGAAATCCAAAGCATAGGTCCAGGTTACCTATTCCCAATTTAGAATAAAATCTTTCCCATAATCAAGGACATCTTTCCTTGTGCAAAAGGATTTTCTGTCTTCATCACCTACTAGTTTAGCAGGCCAGTCTTGTTGCACCAGTAGCACAAAGATTAATCCTGTTGTAAAAGCATCACCCAATCGTGGTTTGGGGGCAAGCTTGGAAAATTTAGACCGCCTGATGCAATTCGAGTTATAGAGAATTAAGAGTATGAAATATCCAATGAACCATAAAAGCTCACATTTTTGTAGCTTTTATGCCCCATTCTTGTTCTTGCATAGTTGGCAAGGGAAAGAGGGAAATTTTCCTGGGAAAAAAAATCATAGCTGAGATCAGCCAGCCTGGAGCCAGCCTCATTATTACTATTTGACATTCAAACTCTTTCTAGATATTTTATCCAAAAGGAATAAAAGTTTTACAAAATAGTGCAATACTGTAGGAGACCTATATTGACTGTTAGGTTCAGCAATATTTATAAGTAATTATCAAATGATCACATTATACAAATTCCCCAAGAATCATTTAAAGTTATTAATTTTTGTTATTAAATTGCTGGAACAAAATAACTGTTTACTGTACAGGCTTTTCAAAAATCTCTCATTTTACTTTTTTTACTCTCAGTCAGACTTTTTAAAATAAACTAAACTTTTATACATTATGGAATTGTTCATGACTCTTGTACAGTTCTACTTATAGATCATTTGGCCATTGTAGCCATGGATTGTGTTCTGGTCACCAGTTCCAAAGGCAGAACCACAAATGATAACTGGAACAGCCAAGTGATACATCATAAATACTCTTGCTATGAAAGATTTAACATGTTTAATAGTTATTTTACAACTGGCCAGAATTACTGAATAAACATGTCTAGAAAAGTGGTTTCTACATAAAATTCTGAGCATAACAATAGTAACAGTAACAACCACACCAGTATTAAGGTATTCAATGAGCTATTTCATTCCATGCCATTTCATTTTGCAAGTTTTTAAAACCCTACAGTTTTATTAGGATGAATGTGCAGATGAACAGAAGATGAAACTACCTTTCATCTTCTTAGGGGAAGAGTGGATCAAGATGGCGCAGTGACCGTCTATTGCTTAGCAATGGATACCTTCATCCAGGCCATTCTCTATCAATCTTACTTCTCTTATCTCTAAAACGGGAGTTGCCATGACATTTCAAAGGGTTGAGACCAAAGAGTGAAGAAGCTTACCTCACATCAAAAGACTGTCCAGGAATTCAAGATATGATCGGAGTCTGGACTTTTTCTCAAGTTCTAGTCATTATCCTTTGGAAAGTTTGGGCAAGATAAGTAAGCTACAGTAAGCTTCTCCTGTGTTGCAATAACTTGTCTTCCTTGATCATGAAATATTCCTTCTGACAACAAAGGTAGCTTGTTTCCCACTGATAAAATAGCTGTTTTAGCACCTGTAAATCTGGCTTGCATTTCATATAGGTCTTTTTTTTCTGTAGTGATAACAGGAACCGAAAATGGGCCCTGACAGCATGTTGTGCATTTACAGTATCCAGGGGTATAGGGGTGGGTGGGGGGAGCTCAACATAATTATGATCACATGGCTTTTGAGAGTCATACTTTTATATTTAGCTCCGTAAATCTGCTTTCAGTGAAAATCCTACTCTGCTCTGCAACATTTGCTACTCATTAAGGCATTTAATTGTTTGTGGTGCCTTTATTGCACAAGACTAAGGTGGAGGATGGGTGCATGCGTGTGTGAAAGGATCGTGTGAAATGTTGATTTCATTGCTAAATAAATGATTTCAAAATAAACCTGGGATGTTTCCTGCTGTTTCTTCTTTCTTCTGCATCTTCACAGGAGAGGGTTTCTGCAAGAAACAAACAAACCAAAAAGATGTCAGAACTTTTACACAGAGGTCTCTGTACTGCAGCTTTTTCATCAGTGCAATTTCTATGGTGTCTGGTTTCAGCCTCGAATGCCAAGGTCATAATTTTCAGTCATAGATGGTTCTTCCAGATGTCTTTGGTCAAGTTAATCACAGCATGCCTGAAGGTTAGGCTTTCAGGTAATCTGTCAAGTCATAATTGTAAATCAAGGTCTCCTCCCAGCTAAGAGGCACAAGAGTAAAGAAAATAGACTGGGGAGGGTAAATTAAACAGGGCCAGACTAAGAAGCCATGCCATACCAGTTATTATTTCAAACAGTTGCTAATGTTTTTGTTTTTATGTCGTCTGAAACCCAGCTTTAAAAATATTTTGAGCAATGTTCTGTAAAGGAATTTTCAAAGGGATAAACATTCAGTTCTGCCTCCAAGGGCCATACTTATCTATGCTGATGTCCATCACAAAAGGTGACCTGACCAGGAGATCAGGTAATATTTATCATCCTATGTTAGCAACTGCAATGAGCAGACATAATGGTCCTCACTGACCCCCATTCAGTATGAATTTAATTTCCATTAAGGGTGATGTTCATGTAGATCTCACTGTAGTCCCAAATCAGACAGATAGCTAATCATTAGCCAGAAATGTTTGAGTCAGGACAAGCTTAGCAAAAAGAGAACCAATTGGTAGGTAGTACACAGTTTGAGAAATACATATAGAGCTATACCTTATTCAGAAATAAATACCATAGATTCCAGTGTGTTTTTATTCCCTGATATGTGTTTATTGGATTGAGCCTTAGAAAAAGGAGCCCATGTCTATGGATAGTCATGGGTTAAATGTACATACCAAGGGTGGGTTCCTCTTACCTTCCCTACTGGTTCGGGTCACGTCGGAAGAGCGCATTTTGCACCCCGTCACATCTGGGTAAAAACCATCTGTGCATGCACAGAAGGCTTTGTGCATGCGCAGAGGGTACTTTTCCAGCCGCTTTCAAGCTGGAGAACTGATTTCCAGTTGGAGGACTGGTTCGGGGGCGTGGACAGCTGCCCATTGCTGCCAGTTCGGTGAGCAGGGACAAATTTACGACACCGGTTTGGGCTAATAGGTCCAAACCGCAGCAACCCACCACTGATGCCTACCGATGGTTTTTTATGAGATTTCAACTTTGGACACTTGTTCCTTAGTCTTTACTCTTCTCAAGCCACAGCTGTCTCTCCAATATCAATATGTAAACAAACAATCTTGAACCTCTTGAGATAGGCAAAATAAAGATTGGAATAAATAAATGTGTGGTTAAAATTTAATGAGCTATTTAAAAAAAACAAAAATACATTTGTAGGGGTTTTCTAGGAGAAGACTACTTCAGAAATAGGTGGAAGAAGAGTGCAGAGTTCTGGATTCTGAATCCCATTAAGGTTCTTATTAAGTTAATCAAGTAAATTAAATGGAAGCACATCAACATTTAACTGACCATCCAATCTAAAAATGTATCAGGTTCGAATTATTTCTAAAGGCCACTTAGAAATCAGCCTATAAAATCTCTCTGAATTATAAAACCTTTTGGATCTTGTATTTTCTGAGGTTTGAATAAAGGAAGTTGCCTAAATATTTGAAAATGTATCTACAAACCATATTTTTAAACTTATTTTAAATTGTGTGTGTGATTTCTTTCCCCCTTAATAAAAAACAACAACAGTGGAGTACATCAAACCTTCCATTTTGCATAATCTGAAAAGGTCAGTAAATCAATGCAAATACTCAGTGAGGATGTAAATGGAAACACTGAGCTATCTGCCCACTTCCCATGAAAATATTTATACAGTTATATAAATAGCTATATATTATATAAAACAGTTGTGTTAAATAAATGGGCAGCCATATAAATCATTTAAGCAACTAAAGAAACAAATATGTTGTGCATTTAGAGAAATAGTTATAGAAGACAAAGCAGATTTTGTAATAATTAATAAGAATAGCCATACTCCTTTTTTTGTGTGTCTTTGAATCAGTCTTGACTTCTAGTAACTGTCTGGCCAAGTCCCTGCCGTTTTCTTGGCAAAATTTCAGAAGTTGTTTGCCATTGCCTGCTTCCTACGGCTGAGAAAGTGTGACTGGCCCAGTTTCATTCAGTTAGCTTTGTGCCTAAGACTGGACTAGAATTCATAGTCTCCTGGTTTCTACTCTGAGACCTTAATCACTATACCATACCAGTTCTCAACCTTATATTAATATTAGATTATTCATGCCAAAGGTTGAAAGAAATGCGTAAAAAAGACATTCAAGCTATGAAATCATTGCTTTTCAGCTAATTATCTATAATGTAGAATATGCTTAATCTCTACCTGAAGTATCGCAAGGCAACTGTGTTGCTTTTTCAGGCAGTTTTGCAATTAAAAAAAACCCATATTCCCCATCCAGGAAAATTATGCTCAGACCTTTCCTAATAATTCTCATCCTCTTCGGTCATTGTTCTGCTTCTGCTGTGCTCGGTAACTGAAACAGCTGTCAAATACGACTTCAGGGTCTGTGACTCTTTTGGGGAAATGTATGCATTTTTCTACTTCCTTTCTTTATTAGGAGGCAGGAATCAGGGGTGGGTTCTAACTTACCTCATGGGCGCTTCGCTGCCTCGCGTGCGCATGTGCAGTAAAAAAAAGCCACCAAAAATTTCCCCTCAAAAAAAGGCGGAAAACAAGATGGCGACGCATGCTCAGTGCCAGAAACTCAGCTTCTGCGCATGCACAAAAGAAGAAAAATCAGGTAAAAAAAAATTTCCCAAAAAAAAACATTCCCAAAAAAATGATGGCGGCGCCCACGAAGCAGCAGAACCGGCTCCGTGACGTCACCAGTGGCCTACTACCTACTCGGTAGAACTGGTCCAAACCAGTAGGAACCCACCTCTGGCAGGAATCATGATACCTATTCATGCAAGTATGCATAAAAGGTAATTACTCTGCAACTTATGAGGAGTATGTTCTTTCTCCAGCAAGTCATCAGATATAAGCACAAATCTGAATGAAGAGTCTTGTCAGACCAAAGAACCAGAATGTTGTGCTTGAAACAGAGAATCCAAAAAAAACAATCTTTTCAAATATCATCCTTTGGGGGCAATAAAAACACTTTTAGTGAACATGCATTTCCCCCTAATATATTTTCTTTTTTTCCAATAACCGACCAGTTTATTTAGTGTCTAAAACTGAAGAATCAAAAACATGGATACAATATCTCTGTAGACAAAGAGGGAGATCTAGGAATAGAAATCTCTTTTGTAAAGCAAAGGACTGTCTACTACAATGTTCACTGGTAGATAATGGAGCTAGGCATTGGAATCAGGAATTACTGGGAAACCTATGGAATTTGCAGTCCTCTTTGTTTTTCCAATATGCTGTAACTAGATCCCATAACCATGTTAGCTTTGGAATTGAGAGTTTCTTCTCCTTTTTTTCCTCCTGTTCCGTCCTCTAGCACCATGATGGCAAAAATATGGCACGCATGTCACAGGTGGCATGTGTAGACATATCTGAGGGCATGTGAGGTGTTTCCCTCTGTCAGCTCCAATGTGCATGCATGCGCTGGCCAGCTGATTGTTCAGCCTTCCAGAGGGCGGAGGAGGCAGTTTTCATCCTCCCCAGGTTTCAGGAAGGCTTCCTGAAGCCTGGGGAGATAAAAAAAATGGCACAACGGGCCAAGCGGAAAAGCGGTAAGGGGGGGCAGCACGACCATTTGGCACCTGAGCAGAAAAAGGTTAGCCATTACTGCTCTAGCACAAAAATGGAAAAATAATAGTCTACAGCAATGTAAGTCAGCATACTGATATCTTTTTCATGTGCCCTGGATAAATAAGATTGCTCTTTCCTTCTTTCTTGGCAAGGTTTTCAGAAGTAGTCTGCCTTCTTAGGGTTGAGAGATACTGACTGGCCCAAAGTCATCTAGCTGGCTTTGTCAATAAGTAGGACTAGAACTCACACTCTCTTGGTTTTTAGACTAAAGTCTTACTATTGTCTTAACCACTGAACCAGACTACCTCAATATCTAGTAACTTTTCCTGATCAATATAAGTATTATTTGTGAATGTTCTTTCCTGTTTAATATGGTGGCGTGATTCTAGAAAAATTATTGAAACCTAAAAGTTGTTACAAGATTTTTCAGTACAGTCTATTTTGAAGATACTTTACTGGCCATAGTACAAATTATGGGGATGACAAGTTAAAATATAAATGAACAACAAGGACAAAAATTATGCTGGTTGATAAGATCTTTCCAGAACTAAATTAATTTAGCTCTCATTAAAAGAATTATCATGACAGCCCTCAAGACTCAACCACAAAAGCAAATTCAACTCTTGAAGTCCTAGGGACCATTCTCATGTTTTCCTTTATATTATGAGAAATAAATTTCTTCATGTCAGAAGGCACCACAGCTATCTCATGTCAAGGAGAAATATATTGACCATGCAAGTTTTATTAATCGTAGTTTAGCATCCAAAAACAATTTCCACAGAATTTGATCCTAAGATTTGTTGCAAGAACAATTTTCTGTACATTTAGAAAACTATCATTAGTACTGCTTGTTATTCCAGTCATTTACAGACATATATTCAGCTATGCGCACATCATAATACAGTATTCATGAATCACTGTAGGAAAGTGGCAATTTTCTGTCTTCAGTAGTACAAGGAATGCTTTCTAATGGAAATCTCATTACCATTAGGGTTATCCTTACATATTTATGTGGCATTTATAACATATTCTGATACATTTACAATGTATACAAATGTCATGTGAGTTTATATAAAATGATACATTGCACAGGGCTGTTTCTATCTGAGGATGCACAATTGTAACGCTAAATGTCCATAGTATATGTTAAACATAGGCCTGGTTTTTCAAATGGAAAAGATATAAAATAGTATTTTCCACTAGTAGAGAGGAAAGATCTTTGTAATGGAAACAACATTATCTGTTCAAATGGAAGAAATGGACAAGAAAAGTTCATATGGTACATATAAAAGAGTCATGAGATAAGAGAACATCCAAAATATCCAGAAGGGAGAGAAAGAGTATTGAAATTGTATGGATGGGTTTCTGTGTGCTCAAACTATAAAATATAATTGTTTTTATATAGACTGCAGGACTATAACTTGTTGCTTGTATCCTTATGACTTTTATTGATATTGTTTCCTGATTGCTTATTTGTACCCTGTGACCTTATCATTCTTGACAAATGTATCGTGTCTTTTTATGTACTCTGAGACCACATGCACCAAAGACAAATTTCTTGTGTGTCCAATCACACTTGGCCAATAAAGAATTCTATTCTATTCCATTCCATTCCATTCTATTCTTATGCAATTGAATACAGGAATACCTGTATTCTAGACATCATCAACAAAACTCTTTCTTTGAAACTCCTTACAGAGTTTACGCTTTGGTTTTCTCAATCTTCTTTTCTTCTTAATAGTTAAAGCCAAACTTAGCATTTATTTATTTTATTTATTTATTTGTCAAGCACGCATTAGATAATATATATAAGTATAAACATGATTTGAATACATGAAATAAATTCAAATACATGGGGACATTAGGACAGGGATGATAGGCACGCTGGTGCTCTTATGCACACCCCTTATATACCTCTTAGGAATGGGGTGAGCATGTTCTTTATCTTCTTCCTTTCCAATAACACATATTGTGATTGGGAAAAGAAGCAGATTTTTTTTGGCTCACATCAGAAAACTAGTACACAAATTGCCACAAGTGGTACTTAACTTGCAGAAATCTCTCTCTCTCTCTCTCTCTCTCTCTCTCTCTCCTCTTGCTTTATAGACAGTAACAGGAGCTGATGGTCTTCAGAAGTATCAAGGATATCAAAAAAGCTTCTTGAGAAAACATCAAGCCATAGAAGGAGAAACATCGAACAGTGGTATACTTTAAAGTTTGATCACTTAGGTCAAATTGAATTACTGACATAGTAAGAAATGTTATCTGGAATTGTACTTCTGACCTTTGTTTAGCCTCTATATAATTACTAAATAATGAACCTAATAAAAGGACCAACATCAAATGAATAAATTGGACTGGGATTTGTTCTTCTAGAACTGCAGGTAGGCTTAATTTTTGTCCTTTGATAATCTTATGGACATGGTGACAATATTGTATATGAAGTATGATATAATTACGAGAGATGATTCCCTCTTTGATCCTCTGTGTCCACTATTGTGAAACAAGTTTTTAAGGGAAGTGACAAGAAGAATACGATAATATTCCTAGGGACATGAGGTAGTTTCATTGTTAAATGAACAGTAAATTATAATGACTATATTTTCCTACTGCCCTGAATGTCCTAGAGAACATGAAGGACCTGGAATTAATGAACAATCCAACTGTAACAAGTAATATAAACCCATAGTTCATTTAACAGTAGGAAAGGCAGTAGGAACTTGATGAAATTAATCAGTTGAAGTTTAAATTTCAGGTCACCTGGAAGAAACGAACAGGATTGAGAGGCAGAGGATACACATGCTGGATTCAAGAGGCCCAACCTTCAGAAGAGTAAATCGCAACAATTTCAAGTTATAGGAGTTTAGCCGATTCATTAATGTGAGAAGAGACATTAGCTGTCATCCAGTCCTTGGACTCGATTTCAATGTGTCACGTAAGGACTGATGGGAACCTGAGGACAAAGCCATCAGAAATGGAGACAGAGAGACAGTATCAGCTCTTAACATGCTGGTCAAAAGCATTGTTGAAGCAGATTTAGCAAGAAACTGTCCTCATATTTGAGCAAGTTTCAAGGAGGCAAATTAATTCCAGTAATGGCTTCCATTAACTTTGAATGACTTCCATTTGCAGGAGCCATATGTTGCAATGCTTTGGGGATCTGTGCATTTGATGAAGGAGATTTGAGTTTGTCTAGCTAGGGAAAAAGCAAAACCCTTTTGAGCATTGTACAACAGAGTAGACTACGTCATGACAATAGTTGACTACCAATTGCAGCCTGAACAAGTCAATCTGTGGGGCTCTTAGGAGCTGGCAGGATGTTTGAATTTTGTGTGAAATATGATAGCGCACCATTTGTTCAATATCACAAAAGATACACATGAGCTACAACAGCACCTGAATATGATCCATAAAACTTAGAAAGATGTATGTATGGTGAGGAGCGGAAGGACTGAGGCATTATCAGCAAGCTGAAAAAATGAAAATACGGATTTCAAGTATAACATACTTGAAACAGGTTCTGTGGAATCAGAACAGATTTTGTGGGATGGAGCAAAAGCTATGATTGTTTACCCATTTGTTGTCTATATATTTGAAAAACAATGATAACAGAGAAGGAAAAGTTACCATACTATCTGCCACTGTAATGAGGCATCCTTCAGTGATAGCCCTCTTTTTCTAGGGGATGGCGTCAGAGATAAGTAGAAAACATCCAATGTTTTCTTCACATTCTTCTTTGGAAACTTAGATTTTCTCTCTCTATAGTTCTTTCTCAAGTCTTAAAATTCCGTGTTGAAGAAAGATTGAAATATTATTGAATAGAATCTTCAGGGATTAATAAAGCAAGTAGCTAACAGATTTTACCAAGTAGAAATATCTGTGAAGCAAGACTATGTCTAGAAGTACTATCTACAAGGAGCACCCACAAAGAACATCTTAAATATTATCCCCTTATACACAGAGGTGGGTTCCTACCGGTTCTAACTGGTTCTTTAGAACTGGTAGTAACTCAGTGA
>JANHFT010002634.1:24618-47288 GCA_032467955.1 Pseudoxenodon macrops | reverse complement strand
GAGGGTCTGTGCATCATGGTAGTTAGTGGTTAGTGCTTTTGAAAGAAAACAGGCAACATGGCCTCTGTCGGTGTAATGGGAGGAAATTTCTTGGTGTCTCAGCTGAGTAAGATGAACTATCTCTCCTGGAGTGTAAGTGGAGATGTACCTGCGAAGGAAGGAATTGTGGACAATAGTTACTAATCCCCCAGCGGTTTTGGATGATGGGGACCAGAGAAGAAATGAAAAAACATTAGCCAGCATAATACTGGCTTTAGAGGACAGTCAGCTGATACACATGAGGAGTCTCCAATCTGCAAAAGAATGCTAGGAGGCTTTGCACAGTGTGTATGTTAGAGAGACTGCGGGCAGTAAAGTATTGCTGACAAGACTGTATAAAGCACAACTGAAGTGGGGGAAAGTATGTCCACACATCTGCAGGCTATGAGAAAGACATTTCTTGAGTTAGAGGCAAGAGGAATGACGTTTACTGAGGTACACAAGGTGTATATGGTGCTCAGTTCCTTGGACAGTTCATGAGACAATCTTGTGACTAGCCTAAAGTCCATGCAAGAGAGAGACTTAACCATGACATATTTGACTGGCCGATTGTTGGAGGAAGAACAGAAATGGCTGAAGAGGCGACTAGGAAAGGGAGGTGATAACACTCAGCACAGGCCAACATCTGCAACATCCCAGGATGCCAGCAGAGCAGCTGAAACAGTTTACACAGGGAAGCTATGCTACACATGTGGTTCTACAAAGCATCTCCAGAGATGCTGCCCTGAGATGAGAAACAGAGAAGAAGCGAGACAAGGAGGTAAGGCTACTCAACACATGAGGAGTAGTTCTCCATCTTTGTTTTTCCTGGCAGCAACAGCGTCTGAAAACACGAGGAACACTTGGTTGTTGGACAGTGGGGAAAGTCAGCATATTGCAAATGACCCACAAACATTTTCTAGTTTGAGATCAGCTAAGCAAACATTTGTTAGTTTGGCCAATGGCCAAAGATCTGCTGTTAAAGGGGAAGGCAAAGTCTATGTACCTGAGATAGGAGAATCATTATACAATGTCTTATATGTACTAATAATGGTACTAGCAGTGTTTGTAGCAGTGAGAGTAAAAACCGAAGCAGGCGGCATGGACATAATAGAGATAGAAAGCAATATGAATATGTTAACGCATTCAGCTATTCAGTTTTAAATGGGAGGTGTGTCAGGGTAATGATGATTTAATAGCTGACCAGCTGATGTAATGTTGTAATGCTGTAATACTGAAATGATGATGCAATGAGAATGAGCCAGCAGGGTTATTTAACTTGCACTTTAAGAAGCTATATATATATATATAAGAGAGTCCCTGTCAGGGCATTCTCTGTGTGTGTGTGTGTGTTTCCATGCTATAGTTGATAATTGTTTGCCTGACTTTGCCTAGTATGTGTATGTATATATTTCTTGTAGATAAATCACTGTTTGAAAGACAAACCTGTTTACTGTATTTTGCTTCTTGGTTGTCTCAAAATAGTCACACTATGCGCACTCTGACAAAATAATTTCAGGGTATTGCAAAAATGAAGGTTTTAATGAAATCTTATTCTCGTTACGTCCCTTATAACGGAGTCATTTATTTATTCCTTTTATATGCAAGTTCAATAAGGTCCAATAAATCAAAAATATTATTTTTAGTAAATACCCTGACAATTTAAAACATTTTGATAATTATCATCAATAATCTATTGAATTTTTTTACACTGATGTGAATACATTTTTAGACAAAATGAGGATGGCCTTTTTTTAATTCTAACATTCATACTACTATGAATTCTAATGGAAGCGGCATACACTATAAGTAGTCCTTGTTTAGCAACTATAATTGGGACCAGCAACTTGGTCATTAAGCAAAGCAGTCAAACCACAACTGTGCTTACAATCTTCAGTTTTCCTTTTCTTTACAGACCCATAAAGGGCATAAATGTGAGAATTGGCTATAAACTTACATTTTCATTACCAGCATAACTGCGAACTATCACTAAAGGAGGCAGTTGCTAAACAAAGGCTATCTTTGATGTTGATGTTGATCAATAGTGGAATTATGTTGCATTCCACTGGTTGTCAAATACCCTTTATGTCTTTGTGCTTCAGACATACAATTATAGCAACATAATGCTCCTTCCACTCCTAGACAATTGCAAAAGCTATTTCTACTAATATTTTGATGATTTAATAGATGATTTAAAAATAGTATTTTCTCACCGAGCCTCCTTAAACCCTTCAGAGTGGGTTGCCTCAAATGCTCAGTTCCAATTTAGTTAACAACCATAGCTGTGATTGGCTGCATGGTTTGTCATGCCTCCTTCCCTTGGTTGATAATTGGTCATTGCAATCATTTCCTCCTGGGTAATCAAACTGCTCAGATCTACTCTTCCCCCTTCCTTCCTTCCTTCCTTCCTTCTTTCCTTCCTTCCTTCCATCCTTCCTTCCACGGTTGATCAAGGATGACTTGATGGTCAGTGATTTCTCAATACCTGTAAAAGTTCCTCTACAGTTACTTGTTTTGACACGCACCTTTCACTTCTCCCCACACCATGTGAAGCTTGCTCTCTTCCTCTCTCCTCCCCATCCACTCTCTATGCAATATTTTCCCTTGGTTCTGTGACTTATTAAAAAAAACCTAGATAGAAACATTGCCTTAAGCTCCTAAACAAAAAGTTGCTTGTTGTGGGAGGCTTAAAAAGAGGGAACACTCCAGCAAATATAATCAAAAGAAATGATGGATTAGTCCGTGGCCTCAATTTTCTGGGGCAGCATTGGTGCAATATAAAAAAACAAAAGAAATAAAAGGAGAATTAAGAGGATAGCATTAAGTTAAAAGTAGACAATACAGGAAGTAGAGAAGGGAGTGAAAGAAAACCTGAGGGACTAGAGAGGCACGCCAGTCCCTAAACAGAAAAGCTAAGTACTGGAAGACCTATTCATATCCTGGCTATTTAATAATACTTGACTTCCATGGAGAGATAAGGAAGGATAAGAAGCAGGGGAAGGACAAATCAGGTCCTACATTGACCTTAATCCAGACCAAGCACCATTCCAATTTGATTGCCAAGCCATAGTGGTTGGAATTTCTAAAGTTGGCTTTAAAAACACAGGTACAGTAGAAGAGATACATGACTGCACTGTCCCGCTCACATATAACTGTGGTTTAGTGGGTTTATTAATATTTCACAACAACTCCCTTCACCAAAAACCGAAAACTGTCCCAATTAAGTCCAGCCACAAGTAGACAACGCTTATCCACAGAGCAATGACCACACAGTGTCAACCTTCAAGCTGATCTGGCCGAAGCCATCTTGAGGCTTCAGTGCTGCCATACTGGAGGAAGGGATAGGGAAAGGGGATTAGAGATAGCTGGGGTGGTGTAATCAGAATAAAATACTTTCTCTTGGGAACCAAGGATGTTCTCACATGTCAGAGTGCGACTATTTTGAGACAACCCAGGAGCAAAATACAGTAAACAGGTTTGTCTTTCAAATAGTGATTTATCTACAAGGAATATATACATACATGTACTAGGCAAAGTCAGGCAATCAACCATCAACTATAGCACAGAAGCACAACATGAGAGAGCGATACGCCCTCATAGGGCCTCTCTTATATTACAGCCTCTTAAAGTGGTAGAGATCAAGTAACCCTCCTGACTCATTGCTACCATTGCATCATCGTTACAGTATTACAACATTACAGCAACTGGTCAGCTATTAAATCATCATTACCCTGGCCAGTTGAAGGAGGAGTGATGTCATCAGACCAGCGGATGCTGCTTTGATTGGACCATGTGACTGATTGTTTGTAGTTGAGAGGAAAACTTTTACTTTTAATCAGGTGAAAACCAAGTGCCCTCTCAGAGTTGGTTTTCACCAGATATGTGCCAATATGATATTTCCAATAAAGCTTTTCTTAGAGGAATCCACCTGCCTCAGAGTTGTTGCTTGCAATGGATCTATTACTTAGAACCCAGACACACAGCACTTATTTTCCCATCAAAATAAATCCACAATACAAGAGGGTTCATGAGGCAAGAAAAGGCATGATCCAAATCAAGGCTCGGTGTTATTCCAAAATGAGGCAAGAATCACAATGAGTAGAAAACACACAGCTAGGAAATGAACATGTTTTCTGCCAGCATCGCCTCCATCTGTCTGCTGTACTAAATAGCCATCTTCTGTTGCAGCCCATCAAGAAGAGTGTGGCTTTCTCCTCACTAGTAATCTGTCTGATCTTCTGCCTTTTCTCTGCCCTACCTGTTCTTAGATTTTGGACCATTTAGACTACAGATTTATAACAGCTATGTCTGTCAGAGAATAGTTTTCATCTGATTTATCCTTAGAAAATACCCAAGTTGGAACCTATAAAGTTGGCCATATTGGCTAAATGTTTAAAAATAGTCACAGGAAAGGAACTGGCTTCAGTAAATTCCCTATCTCAACCCCATCCTCTAGTAAGTCAGAATCTATATCGCAACTTGAAATTTTTTATTTATTTATTAAATTTATATACCGCCCTTCTCTCGAAAGACTCAGGGCGGTGTACAGCCAGTAATAAAAACATACAATACAAAAGTTAAAAAACCCAACTTTGATGACATCCATTTGAACACCACATAGCTGACAAAGCATCATACTGGACATTGGCCTTTCATAACTTGAATGTAGACCTACATAAAGGTTGGGAGTCTGCCATGCTTTACCCTTAATATGTCATAATTACCAGACACATTTAAAAACATATATTGTAGTTTTCAAAATTAACTCATTTAGTTTAGAAATGGATTATGTTTCCAAAGTTGCATGCGTCTCTGTAGTTCTGATGAATATGTCTGTTGGTTCTTGCTTCCAATATACTACTATTATTGAAGTTGGGAAAGATCTCAAACTAAATCCTGGGTATAAACCAGACTGGGAAACTCCATTCTCACTTGCTTTGGATTTGAAGTATGGGTTTTTTAAAAGATATTTAAATAAACTTCTTATATGGAAACATAACAATCCAACTAATGCATGACCATCTGACATCATGGAGACATAGAGATTAGCACCATAGAATTTCTTTTTCCCAGAACAACCTAAAGTAAGATTATAAACTAGTCCCAACAAATAATGTAGTGCAGTATGCATATCTGGGGTTATCAGATATGCAAGGATACAGATGGTCACTAGATGACTGCAACATATTTTCTACTTTGAGAGTGAGCTGCTATATAATAGTCTTCTGATTTTGGTAATCATAGTCCCGTGATGGCGAGCCTATGGTACTCATGCTGGAAGGGGCAGGCAGAGCCATCTCTCCGAGCACGCAAGCCATCGCCCATTGCTCTTCTGAGTTCCAGAGCTCTGACCAGCTGGTCTTCACGCTTGTGGGAGTGCCGGAAACTGGAAGAGCAGCCAGCTAGTGCACATGCCAGGAAGATAATCTTCTGGTTTCCCGTGTGAAGACCAGGTGGTTGGTGCACATGTGCACACCAGAAACCAGAAGGTCATCTTCCTGGTGCATACATGTGCACCAGGGGGCTGCTCCTGGTTCAGGTAGTCTGCAATTTTTTCTCTAGAAATCCATTCCTACTCCCACACCATTCAAAATTTGTTCATCCCAAATTTGATAGCTAAGCGTCTGTAGAGAGTCTCGGTCATCCAGGGCATGGTTGTCCCAAAGATGCTTTTTCAGGAGATAACTGGACTTTCTTGTTGTTTTTTTCTTTTGAAGACGTTTAGCTTCTTATCCAAGGAATGCAAGGAATATAAATCCTTCCCTTCCCCACTATCCCATCAGAGCTGAAGAAGCTTCTTGGATGAGAATTGAAATGTCTTCAAAAAACAACAAGAAAATCTAGTTGCCTCCTGAAAAAGCACCTTCGGAACATACAGTATACGGGCTGCAAAAATGAGTTTTTGATGCATTGAAAAGCCCATTCAGTTGCCATGTTGAATTCTATGGTGCAGACATGGGTAGGCCATAGAAGACTGAAAGAGGGAAGGGAAGAGCTACTGTTACCCCTATGACTATTTCCTCTCCTGAGGCTGCTGTCAAGTAAGTCATTGCATCATCATCATCAGCTGCTGCTGGAATTGAATCCCTCCAAGACTCTGAATGCTTCTTCAGGAAACACCAGGACTCACTTTCTCCGTCTCCTCCCCCATCTGCACATGAAGAAAGAAAAGGAATGGGAAAAAATAGCTGGGCTGCAAAAATCCAAGTGGCTATTAGTTGACAGTAAAATCACTCTGCTGCCATCTGTCTGTCTGGATTTGGCAGTCCAGATGTATTTTGCCTAAAGAAAGCCAGTCTGCTCTAATAGAGGTGGTCCTCAACTTAAGACCACAATTGAGCCCAAAATTTTTGTTGCTCAGTGAAACCATTGTTAAGTGAATTTTGCCCCATTTTACCTTTCTTGCCACAGTGGTTAAATGAATCACAGCAGCTGTTAAATTAATAACAAGGCTGTTAAGTGAATCTGGCTTTCCCATTGACTTTGCTTGTCGAAAGACCACCAAAGGTGACCCCAGGACACTGCAACTGCATTGATTTAAAAATGCATTTGTTAAATGTATTTGTAGATTATAAAAACTGTTACATAAAGCCTACCTCTTAGGGAAAGTAATTTGAAGAATAGTTTTAGCACATTGCTTTGAAATTCACTAAGCGGGAAGGGGGAGATTCCCCCTAAACCTGTGATGGCGATCCTATGGCACTCGTGCCACAGGTGGCATGTAGAGCCATATCTGCAGGCATGGGAGCCATTGCTGTAGATCAGCTCCAGTGCACATGTGCATGCTGGCCAGCTGATTTTTGGCTGGCTATGCCCTGTTTGCCTCCCAGCCCATTTTGAGGTAAGAAAAGGAATCTTGCAGAGGCTCGGAGAGGGCGTTTCTGGCATCCGGAAGGCCTCTGGGGGGAGGCCATTTTCACCCTCCCCAGGCTCCTAGAAAGCCTCTGGAGCTGGGGGAGGGTGAAAAATGGGCCTACTGTGCCCACTGTGCCATTGTGTGCCAAAAGCAGGGGGAGCATGGGGGGTTGCATGTGCATACATGGGGGGCAGGGCACACTGAATTATGGGTGTGGGCCAGAGGTGGGTTTCAGAAGGTTCTGACCAGTTCTGGAGAACCAGTAGCAGAAATTTTGAGTAGTTCAGAGAACCGGTAGCGGAAATTTTGAGTAGTTCAGAGAAACGATAAATACCCGCTCTGACTGGCCCCGCCCCCTTCCATTCTTTGCTTTCCGAGTCCCAGCTGATCCCACCAAGCCACGCCCACAGAAAAGTAGTAAAAGAAATTGAATCCTACACTGGTATGGGCATGCACGCACGTGACACCACCACCCCGCGCTCCCCCCACTTTTGGCAAGCGATAGCAAAAAGGTTAGCCATCACTGCCCTAAAACATACAGTACATTTGTCAGATATGTTGAAAAAGTTAAAAGACAACTCAGTCCAAGCTGATGTGAAAAAGAGTAAAGAACCTACTGGGATTACATCTGTGTGCATAATGATATAAACACTATTTTCCAGTCTATAAGCCATCTATGAAATCCTGTGGAGGATTTGTTCTTGATTTCATATTTCAGTCAGAAAATTTGCTCTTGCGTTACTATACATTTGAAATGAATCCAAGAAACGTTTTTTTAGGAAAGGACGACAAAACCATATCAAAGCATTTCTATTTATGTATTCCATCTCTAATCTTCCTGACTTGTTTCCAATTTATAAATAATGATGTGTCCTATGTATGTACACATCCACATAGACTTCATGAAGTAATATGGGTTGGTTTATTAATACCCTTTTGAATGTTTTGCAGCTTTGTAGTGCAGCCTTCATTTATTGAAACAAAACAGGAATACTATAAAAATGAATCAGTTGTAAACAAAGATTGATATCTCTTTGTCTCACTCCCTTCAGAGAAATAATTTTTACAGGAAATACAGATGTTCACCGATAGTTTTCTTCATTTACTAAACCCAGTGGATAAAACACAGATGATACTGCAGCTGTACATACTTTTGAGTCATGTTCTTCATTAATTTTTAATCTAACTCCTCCCTCTAAACCGCACATTCTTTTGGAGACTTTCCTTTAAATATATCTGTCCCCAGATAGTTCTTATAGTTCTTATATATTCCAGACTATTATTAAAAAAGCATGACATTCGAATATAAACTTGGATTTTTAAAAAAAGTATTCTTAACTCTAATTTTGAAGAGCAAATAAACACAAAGGTATTTAATAAGGCTATCAAAGCATTTGAAGGTGATACATTGTGGTAACCTAAGTACTAATTTTTGACATATAAAAGTAGTGAAGTCCTCAATAAAATTTTGGTTCATGCCAACACATTTGCCAAACTCCCCTTTCAAATTTTTGGCATAGGCCTAATATAATCAGTGCATTTAGTCCTCCCCTTGATGCAATACTATTGTACCCTTCCTTCCTTCCTTCTTCCCTCCCTCTCTCCCTTCCTTCCTTCTTTCCTCCCTCCATCTCTCCCTTCTTCCCTAAAATTTAGAGACCACTCATGTCTTGACTTCTGTCAATAATTCATAATAATAAATACAAGACCATAATAAAAATTGTATTTGAACAATATCTAGAGATTGCCAGGTGGAATAAAGCTGGCTTAGCAATGGATAATTCAGATTTAGATATTCTTCTGCCAGACAAATATTTGTTATGAAACAAGATTTAAATTGGAACATTAAAAGGAAGATGTATTTTGTCTCTAGGGAATGCATAATAATTTCAAATAGCTTAATTAGATTTTACCACAGAAAATCAGAGAATATAATACACAGCAAACTCTGAGTCTTAATTCTAAATAAAACAGGCCTGAAAGCTAGCATCATAAAATAATATTGTTTCATACAATGAGAAAGAAATGAATAATCTATATTAGAAGACATTCAATACCTAAATACTGCAGCTAGTTGTAGTAGTTGAAAAAGGAGTTATACAACATACAGGAACATGTACAAAACATAACTTATTAAAGCAGCCACATATTTTTTCCAGATTTGCATAGAAGCTTCATAAAATGTTCTTGCTTGTCTCCACATTCCAATAAAATGGCTCTTATATGATATATTAAACTATTTCTTAGTTTATGTTTAATAGGGCTATGTCTCGCTTAAGGCAAAATATGAATCTGAGGTAAATTAGGCCGAGTCAAATCACTTTTTAAAAAAACTTGCTAGAGACAGAATAGATAGCTGAAATCTGCCCTCTCTTAATTCAAATCTTCCTATGAGGCTCCCAATTTGTCATTTCAAAGCTCCCTGTGCTGAAAATGAGGGAGCCACAACTATCCCTCAAAGAAAAAGGGAGGGAATTAAAAAACCGGTTGATCTAAATGCCTTTGTAGAAGCAGGAAAGAGGGAGAGGAAGGGAAAATATTGGAGTCAGTGATCACCAGAGCTGTATCAAATCAAAATGACCTTGGTATTCCCATCTCTATCAGTTGTCCCGATTGCAGCTTTTCATGTGGAGAGTGAGATCAAGGGATAAGGACTTCTCAACCAGTAACTAGTTAGGGTCAGATAGAGATACTGACCAAGAGCAAGGCAGGGGCAAGTCCCAGGATAAATGGCAAGGACAAAGGATGATTATTATGTGATTTGGAAATAGAAAAATCGAATGAAAGAAGTTCTTGCTAAAATCTGATTTTCCCATCTCCATCACCAGATGCATTATGAGACAGCTATAGCTTGTCATACTGCTTCAGAGTAAGAGGTGGAGAGACCCCGAGGTCGCAGTCACCAGAAGAGGTGACCAGGAATATGTTCCATCTCTCTCTAGTGAGTTGGTGCAAGATTTCCATGGTGAAGTTGGCTTACATAACTTTGAACTTGAAACTCTAGGCATGAAAGTATACATTAAAAAAGAGGTCTGAGAGCATTGTAACAGATAATCTTCAGCCATCTCCTTTGTTGAGGAGCGGAAGAGGGAAATCTGAAGAAAATAGTTGCTACAGGTTAAAATAATTGCTACAGGTTAAGGCTTCCATAGAAAAGAGAGTCTCGTTTTCCTGAATCACGGGAACAAATTGGAAGAGAGTATCTTAGACCTAACCTTTCAGAAAGCTTGTGATGTTTTTGGGAGTGGAGCCATAGATAACATTTGTATTTTCCAGTAAGATTTTAGAATATTTCATAAGCAATTGTGCAAATTTCTGTTGTCATCAATATTTCTCTTTGTTACCCATATATTCCTCTTTTCTTCCCACTGTTGGTCCCATAGCACTGAATTTTCCATTTTAATATCTATGTTTTAATGTTTAAAAACTGGATCCAGTCCAATCAATGTCAGTTCAGTATAGTTTAGCCAATCTAAGGATAGATGTTAGGTTGAAATTCAAGTTACAATGAAATAATGAATTGCCCGTACTTTAGACATAAAATGCACAAATGGATTTACATCTAACTGCTTATAATATAGCATTCTATATTTACAGTACAATTTAGCCATATGAGTAACATGTTACACAGGTCAGTAACTGTAATTTTGCTTCTAAGTATGCAACAAGAAAAGGTGTGTGTGAAAGAGAGAGAGAAAGTATTGTTTGGCATTTAGTAGCTTGGTCATTATTGTAGTACCTATGCAATGTTATTCCTATTGTCATGTGAATTCTACTGTTTCTATAAAATCAGCACATTCTGGGTAAAAATATTTTTTCACTGAAAAATAGCATCATTTGAATAATCCACCAATTTTCTTATTGTTGTTTTATTACTCTGTACTTACTCTGTAGCATGGGGGGTTAGCTACCAAGGTACCAAGCTACCAAGTATTGACAAATCACTGAATAGCAAATTGCAATTCATTTGCTGTATAATATTCTGAAATCTCAGAAAGAGATGTTTTACATGAGGCAATCAACCTTTTGATTCTGGAATGATAACTTGCTGATGTCTTAATTAAAATGGTGATCTGGCTAACCAAGACCAGACTTTCTATATTTTGAAAGAGACTGGATTTTGTCTGCATCACAGTATATATAAACTAGTGATATCAAAGCAGCATTTTATTTTCTCCTAGACCAAGACAGAGAAAGCTCTTTCTCCCTTATTTGGAAATATTGTATCTATTATGAAATCGCCTAATCTGACAATGAAGAAGATGGAAATAAGTCTGAGAATGCTGGATCTTCCAGTCTTTATTTGTTTAGGGACTTAAATATTTTAAAGATAGAAAGAAAAAGCAATTATAAAAATAAATATAGTGTAAAATGTGTGCAAAAATCTCTCTAGAGCAAAGGTATCCAATCTTGGCAACTTTAAGACTTCAAATTCCAGAATTCCCCAGTCAGCTATGCCAAGGACAAGCCAATCATTCCTTTAATAAAAAATGTTAAAAAGTCTTGCAACTGCTATCATTTCTTCAGAAGAAGCAATAAGAACTCACTGAAAATATTAGGAGGTGTTGTTGTTGTTGCTGTTGCTTTTAGAAATGCTAGCAATAAGCCTGAAAGTTCCAGGTGAATTGCAAGGAGAGGTTACAACATGTTGGGTACTGATTTGGGGCATCAGTTGCACAATTTGAACTTGAGGGCACAGGAGTCATAAAGAGGTCATAGATCTACTGTTCAGCTTCCCAATCTCATTTACATTGCCAAGAATTGGAGCCATAATAAGAAAGGGGACTGGCACCAGGGGTAAAATCCAGCAGGTTCTGACAGATTCTGGAGAACCGGTAGCAGAAATGTTGAGTAGTTTGGAGAACCAGCAAATGCCACCTCTGACTGGCCCCAGGAGTGGGGTGGGAATGGAGATTTTGCAGTATCCTTCCCCTGCCATGCACACCCACAGAACCAGTAGGGGGGAAATTGAATTTCATCCCTGGCTGGCACCATTTCACCTATGTATGAACTTTAAAGTAGGGCAGGATCTGGAATTTGCCCAGATCTTAGTCTACTTGAGGGTACCGTTGGTCTTTTCCTACAGCCAAACATTCTTTTGAAACATGTTTGCTTAACATTTTGTAACATGTTGTCTCCAATACATTTTCTCCCAAGAATAAGGAGTGAGAACAAGTTCCTTCCTAGCCTTAGAGGATATTGGCCTAAGAACTGAAGACACTGGATTCATCTAAAAACCTATTTTTCCCAAAACGTTTAATGGGAAAAACGGCTTTAGATTGTAGATTATATATGTACTGTATATTCTAAACTACCGTAATCTTTCTTTTCTTGCAATGTTAGAGGTTAAATCAGGGTCATATTCTTTTCAGGTTAGTACAGCTCACTTAATCTAAATATTTACCTAATATATCGTATATCATACTCACTTCAAGTATGATATGTGATATCAGACAGGCTAATTATACGGATGGAACTGAACATGTTCTTGGACACTGAGTGCCTTCTTCCATTATTTTCCAGCCACAGGCTTGCAAATGAAAAACATTTCTGCACGCAACATATAAATGATACAACCGTTGAAACAACCATTAGTCTTTAGGTTCCCCTTTTTTCAAAATTGCAGAGTGTTGCAAATGTTGTTATAGTTACAAATAGAATATATTTATCAGGGGAAAGTTTGGAGACCTTGTTTTTTCGGTTGTAGTTGTTGTGTTTAGAGATCAAAATAAATGAAAGGCAGGAAAATACTGGATGTGTGCATGGATGCAAGAAAAGAAGTCGAGGCCAGTTAAGCATAAAATAAAGCAGGCAAAGTGCTGATGGAAAGATACAACTGCAGTTTGAGAAGCAGATGGTCCCTTAATGTCCCTTCAGCTAAGCATCAGATCAAATTTGGTTGCAGTCAAGAAGGAAAAACCACTGAAACTGAGTTTGTAGATCATGGCTTTCCTTTCTCCTTCAATTCAGCTTCAATTTCATCTAGAAGTGTTTTGAACAACAATATTATTATTATTTTAATTGAAAAGGAAAGGAAAAGTGAGAACTAGTTTGGTGTAATGGTAAAGAGGCTGACCTCGAAACTAGAAAGCTGTGAGTTCTAGTCCTGCCTTTGTCATGACAGCCAGCTGGGTGGCCTTCGATCAGTCACTCTTCCTCTCTGCCCAACACATTTTCACAGGGTTGTTGTTGAAAATAGGAAGAGAAGTATTGTGTACTTTAAGTTATTTATACAAATAATAAAGGTGGAATAAAAGCTGAAACATAGCCTCAGACATTATTTTACATTAGTTGTTACAGTCCTATTTGTTCATTCCAACAGTAGTAGCATAAAGGAGTAGTGTTACTAGTCTTTATTGTGGCTATGAATCCTTTGAAAGCTTTCCAGGTCCTTTATTTCCAGGGAAAGCAAAATTTCTCAGAATTTCTGGGATCTGGAATGCTGTAACAGTGGCATACATGTGAGGGGGAAACACTTTTAGATCTTGTGTTAATATGGAAACATATTAACACTCTTCCACTAGTCATTAGTACTGAATAGATTTAAATAGTGACAATTATTATTTATATTGAGGACTTATTGCATGATTTGGCCTTGGCTTCATTGTGAACTGTTCCAAAAGTCTAGAGAAGGTTTGAATCAGCTTCTTCTGTGTTCAGTCATTGCACATTAGACAATGCTAATTTGCTTCTGAACTGTCCATTTCCATGACTGTAATACTGTCATGCTCATCATTTATATGTTTGTAGAAGGATAGTAAGTCTTTCAATCTAGTATCCCCATGTAGGTCAAGCTGCCTAGCTTTCTGTAGGCCTAGAGCAGGGGTCTGCAACCTTAAACACTAAAAGAGCCATTTGGACCCATTTCCCAGAGAAAAGAAAACACCGGGAGCCTCAAAACCCTTCCGTGCCTGACTATTTCTTCAGCGTCCACAAAACTGTAGTTGAATTAAATGTTCTGTTTTCTTCTGAAACTTTTTTCTTTTCTTGGATTTATCCATGGTTGACCTACCAGGGGGTTGAAAAGCTCAAAAAATTAGGCGCTGGTGGGTGTCGCACATTGGTGGTTGTGACGCATATTTTGAGTGACAGGGAGCCACAGCAGTGGGGTGAAAGAGCCACATGAGGCTCCAGAGCCACAGGTTGCTGACCCCTGGCCTAGAGCATGACCACTGTTGAATCGCTTACTTCATTAACTGATTGTCTTTTGGTTGCCATAGCTGCTTTTCAGCAATTCCATGGGTATAATAATAAGGAAGAAAAGATTTAGCATAAGAGAAGTTTCAAAAAGGGATCAATTTTCATAAAAAATAAACATTCCTTTTCCTTATTGCATTCCAATAAAGACAGAAAAGCATCTGTCTATAATTGCTTGTTTGTGATTTATGCTTAATTAATCTTTTTGAGGGAATAAAAAAATTAAATCTAAGTTCTGCCAAATTTTGATATATTTTCATTTCCATTGCAGCGACTACCTTATAATGGGCATTTAAGCGAAACAAAAAGAGCAAAAATGTAATATATCTTGAGTAATTTTTCTTTTGAATTGAGAGCTACTGAAAAGGAGAAAAGACCTCAACTTCTATCTGCTTATCTAGAAATTGCAACCTAGCTGTAGTGTTTCATATTGAACTTTCATGGAGAAATAAACCCCAAGGAAATCAGTAAGACTTTGAAATAGAACTGCATTGACTGGCTTGTAATCTGCTTTTTAGGAGGAAAGGAAGAATAGCACTTAGTAATAGCATTTAGACTTATATACCACTTTTTACTGATTTACAGAGTTAATATATTGCCCCCAACAATCTGGGATCTCATTTTACCAACCTTGGAGGGACGGAAGGCTGAGTCAACCTTGCTGAGTCAGGATAAAAAATCAAAAATCAAACTCCTGACAATGTGAGCAGAGTTAGCCTGCCAATACTGCATTCTAAATCTGTGCCGCCACAGAAAAGGGAATGCACTGAAGACTATCCTAAACTGTTATTATGAACTGATGCTCTCAACAAAAACTAACTTTTTAGTTAGTTCAAAATTCTAGCTTTCATCCTAGTGACTCTAAAAGGTTTAGAAGAACTAGTCTTCAAATCAGAGGTAACCATTCTACTAAGATGAGTTAGAATTATTGTGGATCTGGCTGTCAGAGGGCAGCCTTTTAAGTTGCTTCTTTCTGGTTGTGGGATCCATTTTCTGGAGAAATTGGATGAACTTCCCGTAGAACGGTTAAGCAGTATCTATAGAACATACCTGTTCACCCACCAATGTCACTCTGCTTCCAGGCAGATGTCTAATGTCTCTGTTATTGATTTTTATATTGCTTTAGGGGATTTTTTTACACTTATACAATTAAAGAGAGCTTTTATCATTATTGTCCTCTATTCCAGTATTTTATTTTTACTCTATAAAGAACCCTGGGCTCTTCTAGCAGCACCAACAACAACGACTATTCCTAGCTGCTTTGAAACCAGGTTGATGCCACACTGGGCACAACCGAAGGGCCCAATTTTGAGATAGTTGCATTGGAACTTGTTAGAATGATGCCAACCCTCCATTCCACCCTTACATGCTCTTGCACTAATGTCACACAGCTCCACACAGTTCTTTAGCTGGAGATTTAATCTGCACTTATTTTCCTAGGCTCTGCATTATTTAAGACTTTGCATTCTGTTTAACTTCAGGCACTTTCCTCTATATTATTATGGTTGTTTTTCTGTTTACATAGTCAGCATTTATAGAACTGGTTTACCATGAAGGGCAATCCCTTTCCCCACCCCCATCCCTGGTGGGGGAAAAATACACACATAACAGTCACACACTGGCCCTTTTCTGTCTGAAACCAGAGAGTATGTACATGGGGCTAAATTAGAGAGCTTGGTTTCTTTTTTTTTTCCCTCCCTTCCCATTTCCTACAGCTCATGCTTTCAGAAGGCCACATGCATTGTTCTTTCTTGCGCTTCACAGCTGCCAGCCTCTTTAACTTGTGGCTGACATAAATGCTGCAGCTGGTCGGTCCATTCTTTGTTGCTTGCAAAGGTTCGTGGGGCAAAGCTTGGTAATTCTAACTGAAACATCCATCAACAGAAAGTTCAAAACTACTGAACAGATCATTGTACATTTGTCAGTTTGGCCTAGCCCTCCCCTTTCTTTCTGTAAATAGCTTATTTTGAGGGCCTGAAGAGAAACGCTTTGCAAATTAAAGCTTGGCTTTAATTAATTGATAGTGTTTACAGGATTGTGTATTTGCCTGAAAATCTGGACAAAACTTTTATTATTGGAAAGGATAATTTTAGCCATCTTTTATTAACTCACCATGAATGAAAGTTGTAATAGGATTATATCCCCTTCAGATGCCACTTATTATACCAAGTGTAAATTTAGTGCAAACTATGGCCTAATATGAATACTTTCAAATTGACTTTCTTTCTAAAGCAAAATTTTGGTGGATCAAAGTATCCAGGTTGCACCTGAGCCACTAGCATTCTTGTCTATCAGCTTGAGAACAAGTCACAGGCACTTTATGAAAAAAATTGCCCTCCTGGATTGGAAGCAAATGGATGGGATATTGAACTCTATTATATGTCCATTTACAGCAGAGATGGATAAAACAAATGATAGCTACAATCGACTAATAAATTATCCTCTCTGTCTCTCTCCCTCTCTCCCTGAAAGATCAGTATCTTTAAGAATTGGTCTGGGCTATGATAACCTTCTTAGTTCCTAGGATCTATTTTATCATCTGTCTAATTCAGAACAGACAGAACAGAATAACAAAATTCTGTGCTACAGGTGCCAAAAAGGGAAGGGACCTTGGATGTCTTCTACTCCAACTCTCCGCTCAAGCAGGAATTCCTGCACCATTTCAGACTAATGGTTGTCCAATCTTTCCTTTTTTTGTGTGTTTCAAGTTTTTTTTAATTTAATTTTACATATACATATCAATGCATTAACAGTGTGGCACCTGGATGTTATTTAATACAGATAAAACTAGTAATATTAATCATGGTTATTACATTCATCCAGCTTATATATTTCTAATAATAGTACACATTTATATTAAGTTATAGTCTTTCATTATTAAATTATTCCATGTTTCAATATATTGTTCTAATGCCAATAAACATATTATTTAAACGTACATAATAATACTGCCATTCAATTTCTAAACTTCCCTCTTGTTATTGCTTTCATTTTATTATGTAAAAATGTGTAATACAAATATTCCCCTTTTTTTCTTATTTCTGTCTCTATTCTAACTTTTAATCATATCATCTTTATGTTAAAAGATGTTTTCTTTCTATCCAATATCACTTGACCACTTTGGTGCTTTGAATCTTGTTCATTTTTAACTTACCTCCCATACTTCACTCTTTGCATCTATTTGTATTACGATAGTAGATTTTCTTTAAAACCTCCTGGTCACCCCTAGTCCTTCTTTTCATTAAACTAAACATAACCAATTACTGCAAACCGTTCTTCATATGTTTTAGCTTCCAGTCCCCTAATTATCTTTGTTGCTCTTCTCTGTGCTCTTTCTAGAGTCTTAACATTTTTATATCATGATGGCAATACTGAATGTGATATTCCAAGTGATCTTGATTCAATCCCTCTGTTAATGCAGCCTAGGGCTATGTTGCCTTTTTTGGCACCTGTAGCACATAGCTAAGTGGTTGTTCACTAGGACTCCAAAATCCCTCTTGCAGTTATTACTATTGAGCCAGGTATCACACATTCTATACCTGTACATTTTGTGTTTCTTGCCTAAATTAGAATCTTACTTTTCTCACCATTGCATTGCATTTTGTTAGATAGGGTCTAGTCCAGGGGTGTCAAACTCAAGGCCCAGGGGCCAGATGTGGCCTGCAGGATACTTAGATCCGGTTCTGGAAATAGAGAAGGACTGGCCCATGGTGCCTCTGTCAGAAAAAACACAGCCCTCCAGAGCTCTGTTTTTGTTAGCAGAGGGTTGCAGGAGGCCGTCCCAGCTAAAAACAGAGCTAGGGAGCCCATTTTCTCTGGCAGAGCGCTTGGGCCACAGCCCCCCCAACACGAGTGATGTCAAACTGGCCATGCCCATCCTGGCCACGCCCACCCCAGTCGCTGAGGTCAAACAAAACCCTGATTCAGCTCTCAATGAAATCGAGTTTGACATCCCTGGTCTAGTCAGTCAAGATCTATATCTTCTTCTATATCTTAAGCCTGGAGTGTTGGCTACTCCTGCCAGCTTGGTGTCAACTGCAAATAGATATCCCTTTGTCTAAATTTCCTTGTCTAAATTTTGTCTATGCCCTTGTCTAAATCATTGATGAAGACATTGAAGAGTACTGGGCCTAAGACAGAGCCTTGGGGGACCCTTCCATGTAGATGCAGTTCCATTAAGGAAAACACCTTGAGTGCAGTTGGTCAGCCAGTTACAAGTCCATTTGGTGATGATGCTGTCTATCCCACATTTTTTAAATATTATCAATAGTAGGTTGTGGTCTACTTTGTCAAATGCCTTATTGAAGTCCAAGTAAATTATATTCATAACATTTCCTTAGTACACAAATTTTATCACTGGTCAACTAGGTTTATCATTATAATAACCAATTAGGGCACTATTCAAGTATTATTTTTGCCAGAAATATTCAATCTGAGATTCCAAAGCCCTTTGGAAACTAAATTTTCTAATGTGACCAAAGAAGAAAATTCTTAAATGCATGTCCAGATGATAATCTTATTAAAAGTATTGAACTTTAGTTAAATTAACATGAGCATAAAATTAGTTCAAATGAGTTATTGCCAATGTCTTACCCCCTACTTTTTAAACCATGGCATGGCATGGCATTCAAAGGCCAAGAGTAGCCCTCCATTAGGAAAAATTTGTAGACCCTAATTTAAAATTGTGTAAAATGAGTATACAACTAGGCTTGAGCCTGTTTCTTGGTGATGGCTATTCTTTGTAGATACTGGTATTGTTTCTATGCACATCACAAAATGATAGAATTAGGAGATATTTTATAGGTTATTAGTCCAATTTCCTGCTCAATGTATAATCCATTAGAACTTCACTGACAGATGGCCTCTGTTTTATAACTTCCAGCAAAGGAGATCATACTACTTCATGTGGCATCCTTTTTCATTAGTTCGCAGCCAGTGCAGTTAGGATGTTCCTCCTGAATTTAACCTGAATAAACATCCTTGTAATATCTATCTATGTGTTTTGGCCCTATCTTCTGGGGCAATAGAAAATAAATTCATTCTCTCTTCTATGGCAGAATTCTTCGGTTATTTAAAGTCTGTTTTCATAACTCCCCTCAGTTGTCTTTTCTTTAGGTTAAATATACCCAGATCCTTTTAACAATTCCTCACGGGATTGTGTTCCAGACCTCCCACATCTTGGTGGCCCTCCTCTGAACTTGCTCCAATTTATCATTGCCATTTTTAATTCTGTGCCTAGAACTGGACTCAGTATTGAAAGTGGGGCCTGACCACAGTACAGTAAAGTAGAACAATTACTTCCTAAGTTAAAGACTCTGCTTCTGTTAATGTGAATAATAGTGTTTGAATTTTCAGCAGCTGCATCATGCTGTTGGCCGATGTTTAATTTGTAGTTAACAAGGATACTCAGATCCTTTTCATATGTATTATAGTCTAGATAGGTACTCCCTCCCTCAATCTTGTGCCTTTCCCTTTTCTCATGCAAAATACAGAACTTTAAATTTCTAGTTTAACTCTACCCTATTCATTTCATCCCATTTTAAGTTTGTCTAAAAAATTTTAACATTTTTCCTTTAAATTATTAGTAAAGCATTTTTTTAATTTTGTGTTCATTGCAGACTTTACAAAAGTGTCCTCTGAACTCCTACATCACACTCATTGATAAAAAATATTGAATAGCACAGGGCTATTCAAAACCAAATCCCATGGCATTTCACTGACTGCTTCCCTTCAAGGTGAAGTGGTGCCATTAACAGTACTGTTGGACATTTAATCAATTGTGATTCCATATAATAGTATCATCTAACCAATATTTTAACTTTTAAATAAGGAAAACATAGTTGACTTTGTTGAAGGTTTTGCTGATGTCCAGGTCTATGGACATCAAATGTCTATGAAATTTTCCCAATCTGCTAAGGATGGGACCATGCCATGGTGCTAAATTGAGAAGGAGCTAATCAATGACCAGCTAATCAATGACTACACAGTTGTTTCCAACATTGTAAAATATTGATTTCCTCTCTCCCTGTACTGATCTTCATATTCTTTCATATACTTATGAAAACTGCAATTGTGTTCTGTAAAGCACTGGTTCTGTGAATCTAGTCAGGGTGGTTTCCTTATGGTTTAATACGTTGCATGAACTCATCCAACCCTGTTCAATGATACCATGCTTCATATAGATTGGGAAGGCAGCCAATGTCTATTCAGAATCCCCCAAAGTTATGACTGCCAGGAACTTAGGCTCCCGTGCCGAGGACTGAAACCACAGGAGACACTACATCAAGCTTAAGTAGATGTAGCTATAGGACATATTATGAGGAACTCTTGAGTCATTTCATATAATGTGGACTACAGAGAGACTAAATTTAATTTTAGATTACAAAAATGTTTATTTGAAAGCAATAAGCTGTGGAAAAGTACAAGATTCTAAATGCACTTGGGCAAATTTGATGTAAATAGATTCCAAATGGTGCTGAAAAAAACCATAGATAGAAGTTCCCAGATGGGAATATGTGTGCAATATAGGAAAAACAGTAATTTTGGCTCGTCTCAGTATTCTCTAAAGTGATAGTTAAACTCATCAAAGAGTAGTTCAGTGAGGACTTTTGCATGTTAACCAATGCAGCAGTTTAATTACAATGATTATTGCTACTATGAGTCTTAGACTTAGCCTTAGTTTAAATAAAATGATATTTTTTGCCTGGAATCATCAGCTGAACCGAGTTTAAAAACCAGTATGATTTTGGAAGGACTTAGCAACAAAGCTTTCCTTTGTTGAGTTTAAGTGAAATCCCTGACATATTTCTCTAATGTCACTTCCTGGAAAGTGGAAGGCACATTAAGCAGGAGTTATAGGAATTACAATGACTTCATTTGCTTCTCAGAACACATGAAATATCCATTTCACCAGAGAAATCGAATCCTTTCCATTCAGTCTCAATTTAATAAGCTTTCGTTTCGACATATCCTATTTCTGTATTACTTTGCAATATTGTAAAAGACATAAATGCACAACGTGGCATTTCTTTTTGATTGTTCCTCTGAACTTTTATGCACATTTTGTCCTAAACTATTTATTCTAGTTCAGGGACAACCTAGGTAGGTATACGTTGATGTCCTCTTTTTACGTGTGTTGCATGTGCAATGCATATCAAACAGGGTCAGGGCTGGTTGCAGTTGCCATTTTCTTTTTAATCATCCCAATTCCTAGATACCCCTGTTGTGCTTTCTTTCTTCTTAGTTGAGAGTTGCATTGCAAAATCTGGAGAAATTGAACAAAGAAAGGATAAACTTGTTCTGAACTTTATCATATCTGGTTACTTTAACGGAATAATAGAGTTGGAAGGGACCTTGGAAGTCTTCTAGTCCAACCCCCTACTCAGGCAGGAACCCCTATGCCATTTTAGATAAATGGTTGTTTAATCTCAACTTTAAAACTTCCAGTGTCAGAGAACCCACAACATCTGGAGGCAAGCCATTCCACTGATTAATTGCTCTAACTGTCAGGAAATTTCTCCTTAGTTCTAGTTTGGTTCTCTCCTTGAACAGTTTCCATCCATTGCATAGTTTCCATCCATTCCATTCAACTATCAGTTGAGTGCTCCATTAACCCAGGGGTCTGCAACCTGTGGCTCCGGAGCCACATGTGGCTCTTTGGGCCGTCTGCTGTGGCTCCCTGTAGGGTTATCCCATCACTGGCCTAAGAAGGTAAGGGCGATGGTGGGGGATGGAGAATCGGCCAGGGAAGAGACAGAGAGATACAGAGAGAGGGGGGGAGAGAGAGACAGAGAGAGAGAGAGAGAGACAGAGAGGGGGGGGAGGGAGGGAGAGAACTGTCAAAAGGATTTTGTGGTTCTCGGTGTTTTTTAACAACCGGTTCTCTGCCCTAATGACCGGCTGCGTGGGCGTGGCTAGGGGGAGTCATGCAACTGGTGGAAGTGAGTGACATTGAATTGGCCACTCCCACCCAGGTTTTGTGGCTCCAGGTGTTTTCTTTTCTGTGGAAAATGGGTCCAAATGGCTCTTTGAGTGTTTAAGGTTGCAGACCCCTGATTTAGTGGGACCAAGGAAAAGGATTTTCTCTGGGATGATTCTCTCCTTGTGGAACAACATCCCCATGGAGAAAAGATTGCCCGCATCTTGATACTATTTTGAAAGGCTTTGAAGAGATGATTTTGTCAGCAGGCTTGGGGACTCCAGGGTGTTACAAGGCCTAACAAGTGCCGTGTGTCATGGTTCTGAGTAATGAACCCAATGGAATCAGGACTCAGGCTTGAAAGACCTTTTATTGAGTACACCGTATCAGCATTCCAAATAGCATCCGTAAAGAGATTAGACTCCATGGCAAAGCATTCCTCAAAGTTCCAATTTATTAGGAGAGACATGTTGGCACAAACTGTTGAAACCCAAATCCAAAGATTTACAGGTTTCCACCCCTTAGTTGAAAGTTCAAGATCCTGGCCTCACACCCACAAGTCCGTCACATGGTCCAATCTCTCTCTGCCATGCTGGCAGATACCCCCACCTCATTCCGGTCTGTTGTGAAGACAAAGGATGACCTTGGCTTACTAGAAAGAATGTAAACATAGCTACATGT
>JANHFT010002634.1:9978-24518 GCA_032467955.1 Pseudoxenodon macrops | reverse complement strand
GTGTTTTTTAACAACCGGTTCTCTGCCCTAATGACCGGCTGGGTGGGCGTGGTTAGGGGTGGTGTCATGTGACTGGCAGAAGTGAGTTAGTGGCCAACCAGGTTTTGTGGCTCCCAGTGTTTTCTTTTTCTGTGGGGAATGGGTCTAAATGGCTCTTTAAATGATTAGGATTGCAGACCCCTGCATTAACCTAACAGCATAGCCTGATTTAAAATCATTAAACATTTTTTTCCCCCCAACTGGCTATGCTAGCATCAGCTCTTCAAAGTAGGCCGGACTAGGAAAGTAAAGTCATGTAGGCCAATATTACTTATTATAGAAATATCAGTATCAGAATTTTGGCAAGCCTAAATGCCCTTCACTCTTTCTTCTTTTAACTAAACTGCTGCTTTGTAAGAAAGAAGGAGGGACTTCTTTGAGCTGTTTACTCAGAAAATAGTTTTGCACCAGATTTGGATTTTCTAAAATCCAACTGTAGTAGTGGTTCTTTTTCTTCCCATTTCTTAAGGTTATTTATTTTTACCATTACATCTGGCTAGGAATTCTGGGAGTTATAATCTCTGAATGCCTTGGGTATATAGAAAGGCTTCCTACTGCAGTGTTATTTTCATTACATACTGTCCAAAGGGATTACTTGGGCAAAACACATTACTGTGTAATAAATTGTAATAGAAAATAATGCTTATTTACAACAGCCAAGTTGATCATATGGAGTATGTTTTCTTTCTGCTTTTTCCCCATCCTATATGAAAGGTCTTTTAGCCTTTCACTCATATAATTGATTTCCACATTCTACACCATGGTTTCCTTACATACTGATTACTGCATAAAGTACAGTTACTTGGATTCACGCATTGGACCAGAGGTGGATTCCTACCAGTTCTATCCGGTTCTATAGAACAAGTAGTAACTTGGCGATGACGTCAAGGACCCAGTTCTGTCGATGGTTCCATCGGCGGCGCCATCTTGGATTATCTTGTTTTTGACTGCTGCGTGCGCATGCACACATTTCACATGTGCACACGCAGCACAACCCTGAGCAAACCGGCAGTAAAACTATCCAGAACCCACCCCTGCATTGCAAATGTTATAACACCAGCCTTCTAAGCTAAAACACAATGAGCCAGACTTTAGTACAGTGTGATATTCAAATCAGGCCACATATTATTTGTTTAGAAAACATACGTGCTACTTAACATTTTTGAAATAATTGTGGTAAGGAAGGGCTAATGCAGAAAACTGAATTAGCCATCATTAATAAGAAATATATTTCAGGGACACATAAACAGTGTCCATTTTCTGTTCAAAAGGATGGAGTGCAGAACCAGACAATTGTACAGTTGTAAGTTTTCATACATCATTGTGAGCTCTTGGGATAAATTTGGAGGGCAACCAGTACTAAAGGCTTCTATTCACACACATATTACCACTTTCTATGAAAGCAATAATTTCTAAATTGTCTTCAAGGGCTATTCTACACACAAATATATTGTTATTAGTTGGGGGACTGGACTTCAGGATTTCAGAAAAGAAAAATTTCAGACTACAAAAAAGAAAATGCAATATCTCAACATTGTGTGGGCATGATATATACATATCATGATGCATATGCATACAGTATAAACTAGGCATATATGATATATATGCATATAAACCAGGCCACCATGATTTTTTCAATAATCTTTGCACAGTGTTTGATCTCAGATGGTCTGTTTGCTAGACAGAAATAGAGAAAGGATAAAGGGGCTATAAAAAAAAGAGTATGGGATGTATTCAAGTTCTTGGAGCTTAATCTTTGGGCGAAGGTCCAGCAATGTGCCTGGATTTCCAACATCTGCAACACAGACATCCCTTCATTTCTAAACCAAGATAACTTTATCAGCCTTATCCTCCCACTGTCCAATAATGCAAAAACACAGGGACACTATCAGGAGAAGGAAGTGATGCTACAAAATTAAAGATATCTCAGGAAGGCAATTATGTGATACAGGATAAGGAGTTCACAAAAGTATATACCAAATTAACAAGGACAGCAAAAGAAAGGTAAAAATACAAGAACTACAAGAATAAAAGTCCTAATTAGAGGATGTAAACTATTTACAAAAGTCACATTACAAATGCCATGACAAAGAGTTAAAACTGAGAACAAACTGAACTCTCAGAAGAGATTAAGGGTTAGATATAGGCAAAACAGTATCTGTTCTCCAATGTAGTACTTACACTAAAAATATTAGTAATTTACTGATACAAATTCTAAATTCCTTACGAAGTAGAAAATAGTTGCTAGAAATCACCTCTCCCAACTAAAATTTCCAAATGAGATATTCATATACAATTCCAAATGAATAAAATGGAAACTTTGAGGGATATAATAGAAACATATATATATGCAAAATAATGCTATCTAGAAATTAAGAACTATTTGAGTAAAAGTTGAAAGCAATATGAAAATGAGGCATAACAGTCTCTCTGTCTGTAGATTTATAGTTATTCAGCTGACAAAGAAAATATTTTTTTGCAAGTCAGATGTAGTAGCCCTGAGGAATTTAGCATTCTTTGTGGAAGCTGGAACTGCTGCCTGTCATTTAAGTCTCTTTTCTTTAACAGAGTTGGTTTTTTCCATTGGAACGGTATATAAGCCGCATATAAATGCCTTATAATACTCTTCTGTCTGGTACTGAAATAACTAGATTCACATGGGATTCTCAGCTACAATGTGACTTGTTTCGTTTTGGCCTAGGGTTATACTTAAATGAACCCAGCCATTGTGATTAGCAAACAACAGCTTATTACTTAGCATTACATTTGTATCAAGATACGTTTTCTGATTTAACTCATGATTAAAATGAAGCCCTGCATTGTGTGATATGTGAACTTATCCAGTGCATAACTTTATACCCTTGAATCTTTGGTCTTCAGCCATAGATAAATCTGGGCACAAGCTGCAACCATTTAAAACACTACCTCTGATTCATAATTCCTGAAATATTTAACCAAAGCAGCAGAAGACTGAGGATGGAATCATAGTGGAGAATTAGTAGCCACTACAAAGCCATGCTGGAATGCCCAACAAGACCACAAGCGGGTCCAGAGTTCTTGTGTTTTTGATTACACTTCTCCACAGTAATGTCAGCTTGTAGGAGCCTAATGAATATTCAGTCTTGTGTTAAATTAAAACATGTGCCCATAACTCTCCCTGTATTGAAATGATGTTATAGAGGCAGAATGAAAGTAAGCAAGAGAAAAGGAACAAAGGTATACAACATTACGGTATGCAGGTGGAGAAAGAAAATATGTAAAGTTAACATTCTTTTTACATAAGAGCTGGATAACACATTTTCCACCTTCTTCTTGACTTGTAGGGATTCACAGCTCTTTTTATCACTGTAAACATGACTAGTAAATAAATGGTGGATACATAAGAAGAGGCAATTCTAATACTGCTGGCATTTGCTTAATCCTAAACTTAATTTATAAGAAAATTAGAACAAAAATAAAACAGAACTAAAAGGCTTTTTTTATCGTCTAAGATAGGATATATAAATCAGTAGACATTCAACTTGCTTTACCTCTGGATGTTAGCAGGGCAATATGTTTCTGTGTTGCTACTCCGTAAAACATCAGTATTTGATATTGCTGTTCTGAGCTACCTAAAATTCTGAAGAGCATAAATAAAAATAAACAAACATTAATTCAATAAACATTGGAAGTAAGGCAGGCATTCTTTGAACCTAACCCACTTTCTCATTGTCTTGTTTCTCAGGCAAACTGCTGATAAGCACCACTATAAAACTTATCCAATTCCATTCAGACGTTCCATGCCAAAATGGACCAGAGATGCAGAAGCCTCACAAAATGCTAGCTCTGACCAGCGGTGGATTTCAAATATTCTTACCACCGGTTCGCCCTGCGTGCTTATGCTTGCTTTGCTCACATGCGCATGCCTTCCCCACATGCACCTGGCCTTCCACACGCTTTCTGTGTGCCTTTCGCGCATGCACTTTGCTCATGCACACCTTCCGTGCATGTGCCCGGCCTCAAAAATGTGGCTAAATAGGCCGCCATTACTTCTAGATGGGTGGGCAGGTCGCTGCTACTGGTTCACCCGAACCGGTCCAAACTGGCTGAACCCCACCTCTGGCTCTGAATCTCCTGATGCATCTTAGTAGCCTTTGAAATGAGCTTTACTGTAAACATGGCCATTTGCAATAGCTCCCTTTCCTTTAGCAACTCTAATGTATAGGCAATCACCCGAACAAGAGAAAGGAACAGAACCAGCTGAAGATTCTCTAAAACAAAGGTGATGAAATGACTTTCTACTTGACTTCAGAGACACACCCGTCTGGTTTCCAAAGTTTCCCTCTCTTCATCGCTCTTTCAAGTTGGCTGGGCTACAATCCAGGATGTCTCTGCGTGTTGCTTAACAAACTCAAGCTGTAGTTTCCAAGCAGATAAAATGTATGCTAATTAACAGGTTGAAGGAAAATGTGATCTTATTGCCGAGGAATGTTCAGAGAAGCTGGAAACACTTAGCTGCAAAAATGACATGTGGCGAAATAATCAATAATTTGCTTAAGAAACCCACATCTGTTTTTTCCTTGCTACAAACAGGGGTTAATAGGCTGTCAGATAGACAGGCGGTGGTAACAAGTTGCACTCAGAAAAACAACAAAGCCTAAATGGCAGGAAGTTGGCTTGTTCTCATAGTATAAGTATTTACATTGGCTGCCAACCAGAAAAAGTCATGAAATTAGATTGGTTTGCACACTGTGTTTGCAAACACAGTTTGGAGGAAACAAACAATATTTTGCATTTTTTATATTTATAAATCGAAAAGGCATGGGTGGCTTGAAACACAAGGTTATTCTCTCCCCTTAGATCAGGGGTGTCAAACTCGCAGAGTCACGTCATCACATGACATACTTTTTTCCCCTTCACTAAATTGGGGATGGGCGTGGCCAGTGCATGACGCATCCGGGCCATGGGCCGTGAGTTTAAAACCCCTGCCTTAGATCATTGTGAATTGTTGGTCATATCTATAAGATCAGCCATTGCAAGAAAAGTATTTTAGTAATTAAACAATGGTGCAGCATAAGAATATGGAGTAACAAAATATGAACTGATCTATCAGTGTTTAAGGAGAAATAATTTATAAAACACATGAAATTCTAAATGGAATTTAGAGTGGTTGTTACATGTAAAAAGTTAAGATACTGTCATAAAGCCTCATTCTAAAAAATATTTAATTGCAAATCAGAACATAATTTAATTGTAAATAAGAAATAAATATATGTGCAGGGATGATTGCAGAGATACGCCTTTCCATCACTAAACCCTATTGAAAAGGCTGGTTTAAGTGTTAATTGGTGACAGTCAACTGCAGAATCCAGTCCAAACTTGTGTCAAATTACATTTTTTAAAATACAGCTTTAATATTATTGAACCTTCTCTTACAAAAATATTTTTGGATGATTACTTCAGTAATGTTCACTGTTTAGATTGTTTTTCATGGAATGAGTAGTAGTAGTCAGCTTTGACACACAATAGCGTGATTGCATGCTGTGTACTTGAAACTTCATTGGCTGGGATTAATTTTACGTACTGTAGGAACTACATGAAAACAACGGCTACCTCAAAAGATAAGGTGAAAAGATATTTTGGGGAAACAATATTCCCCTCAACATCATTATTTATTTGAGAGGGAGAAAAGTAAGTAGAAGAATAAATATAATAGCTCTGAAAATAATGAAACAGAAGTTGTATTTAGGATGGGGTTATTTGTCCATGGCATTTTTATTTCAGATGAAGTGCTCTGTGTGTGGTGAGGGGAATTTTATATTTATATAACTAAAGAAACATACAAAGACAGTTTGGATACACAAAAGGCTATGACTAATACTTTTTTTTAGTTCCTAGTTCTTATTTAAAATAAACTGAACATATTATACCAGAAACTCGAAATGGAGCAACACCTACCATTGGAACTTGCTGAAAAGATCGTCATGATGTTTGTTGGATAACAAACACTCATTCCTAAGATGACCTTCAGGGGTGGGTTCTAACTTACCTCGCTGCCAATTCGCTTCCTCCCGCGCCGCATGGCCACACCGCGTGGGTGCACATGTGCTTCACACGCACGCACATGCACAGTACAAAAAATTCCCAAACAAAAAGCCGAAAACAAGATGGTGACACATGTGCAGTGCCGGAAAGTCGGCTTCTGTGCATGCGCAGAACAGGGGGGAAAAAACAGATTTTTTTTTAATTTCCCCCAAAAAAGAAAATCCAAAAAAAAGATGGCGCCATCCACAGACCAGAACCGGTTCTGTGACATCACCAGCGGCTTACTACCTACTCTATAGAACCAGTCCGAACTGGTAGGAACCCACCTCTGATTACCTTTTGTTCATGCTTCATATCAACTGTTTTATGTTCTTCCACAAAATTCCATTATTCTTCATTCTGAGTGTCAGTGCAAGCGGCCACCAGATGACATTAGTACTCCTCTCTTAGTCATTGTTTATATGAATATTTTGTAAAGCCAAGGCTGCCAAATTTCTTAACTTGGAGACTTAAAAATATTTCCCTTTATTTCCAGAGACAACCTGGCAGACTTTGCTCCAATTCAGTACAAGTTCCACTGACACAAGTCTGAATTTGGATGTAAAGATCCAACACCCAGACACCTTTCTGCACCGCTTTCTTTGTCACATGTCCTGTCCAACAGAGCAGGGAATGTACAGAATAAGACAAAGTTTGCTCCCAGGTTGACATAAATCATACGTATCAATGTGCAGTATGTGTTCTAATAAACACTAAGTTAGGGTTAACTTAACTAAGTTAAGGGGTGTGCATAAGCACACCAACGTACCTACCGTTCCTGTCCTAATGTTCCCTTTTAATCCTATCCATTTCATGTATTCATAATCATGTTTAATACTTGTATATGTTATCAAATACATGCTTGACAAAATAAATAAATAAATAAAATTCAATAAATTCAATAAAATTAATTGAGGTAGTCCTCAAATTACAACCACAATTGAGCCCAAATTTTTTGTTGATAAGCAAGGCTTTTGTTAAGTGAGTCATGCTCCAGTTTAAGACCTTTTTTCCTTTTGTTGTTAAGCGAATCATTATAGTTGTTAAGTGAATCAGGCAGTCGGTAAGCGAATTTGGCTTCTCCCATTGACTTTGCTTGTCAGAAGCTCCCTAAGAAATGACAATGACAAATGACAATCCAAGGACCCTGGGAGGCTGCAACCATTATGCCAGTTGCTAAGAACCCGAAGTTTGATCACATGACTATAGGGGCGCTGCAATGGTCATAAGTGCAAGGACCATTCGTGAGTCACTTTTTTTCAGTACTATTGTAACTTTGAATATATAAAACAAGGATTACCTGCAGTGTTTCTTGTATTAACACTTAAAATGAAATCCTAAACATACTTACGGTAATAAGTTTGACTTCCAAAGAACTTACCAATTAGAATTTACAAATAACTGAAGTTTATTGTTTTAAAATAATTTTAAAAAAGAAATAATTCAGAGATTTTAGCAATACCTATGAAGTTAGCCTTCAGTACAAAATACTTCAAATACAAAGAATTTAGGATAAAACAAAACGACATATGACCCATTGATCAGCGTATCAAGAATACTTTCCTTCCAGATTCCACAATGTCTGCAATGTGACAGAGTTTCTAATTTTTAAAAGTTCTTAAAAGTTCAGGGAGCTATTCAGCAATGTACCCATCTTGAAAATAGTCTATGTTCAACTGATTAGCAAGGTCAAACAACAGGAGTAGACCATGGGAAATATTTAACAAAATTTTTAATTGCGTCATAAAATGATTTATGATGATTTTTGTGTTACAAAATGTTTTCTAAAGTTTGCTGAATTTCAATTCCACAGGCGTAACGAGTCCCTGATTTTGGATTCTGTAAATTAGCCCATTTGATGTACCTTAGTTCAAAAAGTTTCATCTGTGATACACCCAGGTAAAGGTTACATTCACAAAATAGGTGGGCTTTGTCTTTCTGGCATTCTTCCCCTCAGATCCAAATTTTACCAATATAGGGTAAGGGAGGGTGGTTTGTTTTGCGCTTTTGTTTTGTTTTAATCTTTCTTTGTACATTCAGAGGTCTGAAAAACCAAAAGACAAAAATGAAATGGTACCTTGGAGTCCATGGACAGATTAACCTATAAAGTTCATTTCTGAGCACGCAAATTACCGTACATCTGATATTGCCAGTAAGGAAGATTGTAAAACCATATATACGCTACATTCCTAGGATATGGCTGCCTTTTTACATCTCTTTTTTTCCAGTGAGTGGAGTTTTCCACTCTGTACAAAATAAAACTGGCTACGGTCCCAAGGCGGACATTTTACATCTGCTTGTTGAAAGTTACTCCTCCCTCTACTTAGGTGATAAATTATATGTATTTTGGGGTCTGCTTTCTCAAAGCATTCTTTCTCTCATTCCGGAGACGAGGCCTCTACGCAGACATTCAGATTCTTAACAGAGACAGCTCTGCTGTTCCGTGATCGAGATACTGGGCTTTGCATAATTTCCCCAGCCATCTGCTTGCCCCCATTTTTTATTACTGACTTAAGTTCAGGAAAGGAACAACATATCACTCACTTCAAAATAGACTCTCCCTCAGGAATCTGAATCTATGAAAAAACGCTGATGCGTTTTTTAGTACCATTTTTGTACTCCTCTTCTAATCTTTCTTTCGATCTCCAGTTATTAGAAGCCTGTGATCAAGGCAGCTGTCTTAAGAAGCAACTGTCTTTCTGTAAACGAAATTGTGCATTACTAGATCCCAGTTTCTATCATCAGGAAGCTAATTAAATGATGCTGGTTTTTTTTCATCTGGGCAGGTGCTTAGAAGAATACGATTATGTTTGTCTTTCAAAAAAAAATTACAATCCCGCACAGACCCAGAGCATTTTGTAGGCTGATCATATTGCCAGAAGACTTGACATATTCTTTCTGGAAGATTCTAAGAGAAATGTTGATAGGTGAGAGTGTAATTCAATTAATTAATTCAAGCTTAATTCAATATTATTATTATTATTTTTAAAAACCTGAGACAACTTAGGGGTCTAAGTAGCAGACCTTTCTTGTCTATATACAAGATGTGAGAAAATAAAAATATTTATCCAGCTTAATGCATACTAGCTCATCAACAAGTGACCAGCCACATATAAAACCAGAAACCAGTCTAAAATATACTACATAAAATTTGATCTTGGCAGTGATTTAGGCCACTAAAGATAAGTACACCTACTTGTCATTTCAGTCAAAAGGGATTATAATACCAGATCCCCATGAAAAAGCTCTGTCAAGTGTTCTCTATGTGAACAGCTCACTTTTACTAACTACTAACTATCATTTTTTTCACTCAGCTAAGAGAAAGAATGACTCCTTATCCAGTGTCCATATTCCATTCTTGAAATCCCTGTTTTCCTCTTGTAGACCTACTAGGCAGTATTTTATTTAGTGAATGTGGCTCATTAACAGCCAAAAGTAAGCTCCCATTTCTTCTTTAAGAGATATTTAAAGTTACTGATAGACATTCATAACTTTCTTTTTTTAAGCAGGAGTGTGTTTTTATTGACTTAATTTTCAATGGTGCGTACATCCATGAATAACACAGACAGACATTTTCTGTTTTCAAACTTGCATCTTTTCAGAACTTCGGAGGTGTATATTCATATACTCAAATGAAACAAACAATGAGGTGGCTTTAAGGTAAAACATACATGATCTTTCAAACCTTTACTTTCCCCAGAATTACATCTGTCTTACTGTGTGTGTCATATAATGCCTTATGAACACAGCAGCTCACTTGCACTGATGTGTAATTGTAACTGAAGTGTAATTAAGTGTAATTAAAAAATAGCAATGAGCAAAGAGAAAACAAATACTTCACCTGTGTGTTTTTTTCACAGCTTGCATCTGGCCCAAAGGAATTTTTATCAATGCATATTTTTTTCAAGACAGAGCGCCAATGCTACAGAAAAAATGTATTTAAAGCACTGAAGATTAGAGCTGAGCTGCATAAACTAATGGTAATTAATAACAAGAAAATAAAAACACCCTTATACAGATAGTCCTCATCTTATGACCACACTTATGAGACCAAAATTTCTGTTGCTAAGCAAGAAAGTTGTTCAGTAAGTTTTACCCCATTTTACAACCTTTCCATCCACAGTTGTTAAGTGAATCACTGCAGTTGTTAAGTTAGTAACACTGAACCTGGCTTCCCCATTGACTTTTCTTGTCAGAAGGTTGCAAAAGGGAATCATATGACCCCAGGACACTGCAACCATCATAAATATGAGTCAGTTGCCAAACATCCGAATTTGGATCATGTGACAGGTTGTAAGTGTGGAAAAATGATCGTAAGCAGAGGGGGGTTCCTACCGGTTCTAACCGGTTCTTTAGAACCATTAATAACTCGTCAATGACATCACAGAGCTAGTTCCGCCGGTGTCTCCGTGGGCGCCACCATCTTGGATTTTGCTTCTGTGCATGCGCAGAAGCTATTTTTTGATTGCTGTGCATATGCAAGGCACAATCCTGAGCAAACCGGCAGCAAAACGATCCACAACCCACCCCTGGTCGTAAGTCCCTTTTTCCAGTGCCCTTGTAACTTCAAACAGTCATTAAATGAATGGTTGTAAGTCAAGGACTACCTGTATGAGAAAATTTTCTGTAATATAACCTTATGTCTGACTCATTTGAGTTTATGAATGAAAGCAAAGTAATTTGCAATATTAAAAATGTTTATTAAAACTATGTACCTTACCTGTTATGTAAATTAGGGGAAAACATTTACAAATACTTCACGCTTTTAAATAGGGTACAAATGTATGGGGATTTTAAACATCTCTATAAATATTTGTGAAACTGCAATATCACTAACATGAACAATAGAGGTGGCTGAATTTTTACACATCCGCACACCAGTCGTCAGGAAGAAGGGATATCAAAACGATGATATATCCTTTCTCAAAACAGCAGCATTCTTTTTGGAATGTAATCTCCAGGCTGCCTGAAGGCATTTCACAGAAATTTGCTTGCTTTGTCCAAAACCTGGAAAAAAATGAATGCATCTTAATTCTATAATAGGAATTTGTGGTTGCTGTCAGATGTAAAGGCAGGGATTATTGGAACCAAAAGATGTCAGTCAGTAAACCAAACTTCCCAGTCAGTTCTATTAAATCTCTATTTACTCAGTGTATTAGTTGTAATATATTTGTCAAGCCAGCATCTTCTGCCTAGAGGTTGTGCTAAATCTCTGTTAAATCTGATTTATACGTATTTGGCTCAGAATTTATATCCACAATAGCTGGAAGAGCTGTTGAGCTTCCCACAATGTTATTAACAGTGTGTCTTTGCTGGCATCTTCAAAAGTATTGTCAGCTAGTGCCTCTTTATGGGATAAAATGCTGAAATGCATCTGTATGAATATTTATGGAGATCATTGCCATTGCTGAAGAATTGTTGGCAGAGGTGTTTTAGCTGTGGAATATGGAACTTCGGAAGAAAAAAAAACCCCAAAATCATTGCTCTCATCCTGCCCACGGCATTAAATAGGTCTTAGAAAACAGTAAGATAGATGAACGTTATTATTTTAATTAAGTGTCCTATGGATGTATATACAGTAAGTATATCTAGACCTCTTCTTCCTTCTATCCCATTCAGGCATTAAAGATAAGAATGGGCAAACTTTTCCAATCACTGTTAAACTTCCAAATTTTATTTTATTTTATTGTAATTGGCCTCCAACAGCCACAGAATTTGTATATCTGAAGGTTTGGTTTTCAGGGGGAAATAGGTGTATGAGAAGGCTAAATTTGGCATTGTTTAACCGTAAAAAGACATTAACAAAATCAGTGAGCTTAGTTCAGAACGTCAATGACACGCATAGATCATATGACTGACATGGGCCCTTTCGTAACAGCAAATGCTTGACCTTTGGCCATTGCGCTGTCATGATATTTGGACATTCACCTTGCCGCTGGCCTCATCCCAGCTGTCCACCAGCCATTCATTGCCCATTATTGCCCCTGGTGTTCCTGTTCAATGTTTCCTTTGTAAGACAGTAGAGAGGAATGGTTGTTTCTGATTTATGGTACAGGTGCCTAATCTCTGCTATGGGATTAATTCTGTGTCAGCCTATTCAGAGTCCATTAAGGGAGGGGGGCGGGGGAAGGCTGGTTTAGAGTTTAAGTATGCTTTCCAAAGTTACTGTATAGATGCTTCTCTACTGACAACAGTTCATTTAGTAACCATTTGAAGTTACAATGGTACTGAAAAAAGTGACTTATGACCAGTGGTAGGATTCAAATTTGTTTTTACTACTGGTTCTGTGGCTTGCTGGGCATGGCAGGGGAAGGATACTGCTAAATCCCCATTTCCTTCCAATCAGCTGAGACTCGGGAGGCAGAGCATAGATGGGGGCGGGGCCAGTCATAGGCGGTATTTACCAGCTCTCCGAACTACTCAAAATTTCCATTACCGGTTCTCCAGAACTGGTCAGAACCTGCTGAATCCCACGTCTGCTTACGACCATTTTTCATACTTACAACTGCTGCAGTATCCCCATGATCACATGATCAAAATTGGGACGCTTGTCGACCGGCATGTATTTATGACGATTGCTGTGTCCTCGGATCTTGTGGTCCCCTTTTGCGATCTTCTGACGAGCAAAGTCAATGGGAAGGCAGATTCACTTAACAACCGTGTGACTAACTTAACAACTGCAGCGATTCACTTAAGAACTGTGAAGAAAAGAGTTGAAAAATGGGGCAAAACTCATTTAAAAACTGTCTCATTTAGCAACAGAACTTTTGGGCTCAGTTGTGGATGCATGATGAGGATTACCTGTATTCTCCTAGAATCACAGCATTAGGACTCCAGGCAGTTCTCCTAACAGGATTCAGATTCAGAAGCCAGATTCACTTAACAACTGTGTTACTAACTTTACAATTGCAGTGATTCACTTAAGAATTGCAACAAGAAAATTTGTAAAATGAATCACAGAATGACAGCATTATATTCCAGCAGTCCCCCAAACAGGCAAGGATGGGTGGAATGCCTTGTAACACTGGCTGAATTTCTATCTTTCCCAGAAAGGAGAAAAAAACTCTACATGGGTGAATCAAGAAAGGTAGAAGTAAATACTTGCTGACTGTTTTTAGACTTCTGGCATTCATCAGAGGAGGAGCAGTTAACTCCCACTTGCAAGTCCTCCCTGGTCTCTTCTTGAAAAATACCAGAAGATTAAGGAAGGAAAGGCAGCTTAAAGAGCAGGACATAACTTCTTCCATCACACAAGGAATTCCTTACCCGTCTGATTCCCCTGCGACTTTTTCCCTTCCTGAGAGGGCAGGAAATGGTGAGGGGAGAACTGGTATTAAGGCACCACAGCTGTTCCTGCTTTTTGAGAACTTGTAGAAGGGAGTCCTTTGGGGCAGCCAAAAGAGGAACGTTTTTAAAAGGAAATAATAAATGAAATATTTTAAATGTGATCTTTGTTTCTAAAAGAGGAAATCCCTCATCCAAATGCAGGCTACATATACTTACACAGGATATATCTTAACTATTAATTTAAAATTTCCTCAGATCCTTCGGGGTTATCATGACACAAATCTGTTATCAAATTAAACAATTAATCAACTCATAAAATTTGCCGGATTATTCACTGTTTGTGTTTTTATATCAGAACAATTAGCAATTTTATTTAGAAAGAAGAGATTTATTTTTAAAGAAGAAAAACAATAATGTGGAACTAAACAAAACTTCAAGGTTTAACTGGGCAGGAAATTAAGATAGTCTGCTTAGAAATCTAGTTATAATTAAACACGTAGGTGGAGATTTTCTTTTTTTTAATAAGTTTTTTATTTTTTTATTTTTTACAAATATATCAAATCAATGCATGAACAGTGTGGCACCTGGGTGTCAAACATTCTAATACAAATAAAACTAGTAAAATTAATCATAATTATTATTCAATCAAGTTATATATTTCTAATAATAATACACATTTATAATAAGTGCAATCTGTCATTATACAATTATTCCATTTTCTCTTATTGCTACTTCTATTTTATTATATAAAAGTGTATACACTAACATTCCGCCTTCTCTTATTGCTATCATTTCTTTTAATTTTTAATCATATCACTTTTTACTAAAAAAAAACATTTACTTTCTATCCTACCTAACTTCTAGTCATGTCATCTATCTAAAAAAAAAAGAAAATAAAGATAGAAAAGGAAAAGCAAATCAAAACAACAACAGAGAAGAAAAATCATCTAACCATCTTTTCTTGCCGACTTCAATACTTTAATTGCTATGCTCTTTTTTTTAACTTGCCTCCCAAATTCATCTCCCGGATCTCTATCTCTGTCAGAATCTGCTTCTTGGCTATTCAATCTAGGTATTTCTCCCACTTCTACCCTCTTCCACTGCCTAGTTCCCAAAATTTCTACCCAGGCCCCTATCTCTCTTTCAAACAT